>JBAMBO010003835.1:0-31756 GCA_037044535.1 Lordiphosa magnipectinata
TACATAAAAATCAAAGAATTTTGTAACTAAAACCTATTTTCCGACAGATAAACGTCTGAAAAAAGTTTTTCTCACTAAGACTCAATTTCCGACCGATCGGCCCTATGGCAGCCTTAAGATAAAGTCATCCGATTTCGGCCCAATTTTGCGAATCTATTTGAAAGCATATAAAATAAGTCATCAGCGAGTTTAAGGACGCTAACAAAACTAAACAAAAAAATTTTTTTACCAAGACTCATGTTCGACCGATCGGTCCTATGGCAACCATAAGATATAGTCACCCGATGTTGATCAACTTTTTCAAATTAGTTTGAAAGCGCTTAATATTAATAATCACCGACCTTTAGAACGATTTACTTAAAAACAAAATAGTTTTTTTTCACTAAGACCCATTTTCCGACCGATCGGTCCTATGGCAGCTATAAGATATAGTCATCCGATTTTGACCAAAATTTGCAAATCTGTTTGAAAGCATATAATATTATTAATGACAGAGTTTAATCACGTTAACATTGCAAACAAAAAAGTTTTTCTCACTAAAACCCATTTTTCGACCGATGGTTCCTATGGCAGCTATAAGATATAGTGATCCGATCCGGTCGGTTCCGACATATTAGCAGCGTGCAGTAAAAAGAAGACTCTGTGCAAAATTTCAGCTCGATAGCTTTAAAACTGAGAGACTAGTTTGCGTAGAAACAGACGGACAGACAGACAGACAGACGGACAGACAGACAGACAGACGGACAGACAGACAGACGGACGGACAAAGCTCAATGAACTCAGCTCGTCCCCCTGATCAAGAATATATATAGTTTATGGGGTCGGAAATGAATATTTCTATGCGTTGCAAACTTCTGGGCAAAATTATAATACCCTTTGCAAGGGTATAAAAATTGATGAGAACGCTGACCCGCAAAAACATTATTTTGTATTGACAGCCCTGTTGCTTACAAGTGAGTGAAGTGCACAAATATATATTCAAAAATGGTTGTTTGGTTATTGCTGGGAGAAGGCCGTTGGCGAAAGAGACATAATCGAAACAAAAGTCTCAGAAATTATGCAAAAATTTGATTTCTGATTAAGCGTAAGCTACTTTTCTGCCGCGATATTCGACTGTTTTCCATATGGCATTACTGCCCCTTCCTCCGGAGTTTTATGTTTCCCCCATAAAAACATTCTAAATTTTTTAAAGATCAAAATAAATGTAAAAAGTGTACCTAAAAACTTCACCGCTGACAACTTGTCTTCCATTTCGTAGTTTGAAATTCTCACCGATAGAATTTTTCGATAGGTTTTTCTTCATACTTCATTGAATTCACCACTTAAATCATATTTTCTTAAACTGCTAATTTATCAACATAATCTTGTTAAATTTATACTTCATTTAAGCGCACAAACTTTTAATTTTGAAAAGAAAATTAAAACTCCGAAAATGTTATTGTCATAATTGGAAAAAGTTGGCAGGTTTGCTCATTGCTGCTTTCTGCTGCTCTCTGACTTTTGCATTATTTTGGTGTACAATATTTTAAAATTAATTTTTATTATGGGTTTTACACATCAAATCTTTCATAATATTAATGCAATTCGATCAGTTAAGTATACAAGATTTGTTCCTCATTATTATATTTGACGTATGTGGGGTTTGGTGACATGTTTTTGATTTTAGTCAATGTTACAACTGGATAGCGCTCAAGGTCTTTTTTTTGTTTGATTATAAGCCTTTTTATAACCAACACAAACCAACAGATATTAATTACAACATTTTGGAATAGCAATTGGGTATGTCCGTACAACAATCGCTGTTTCGAGAATAACCAAATTCTCTCATCGGCGGACTTGTTTTGCTGTTCACACTTCAAACAAACATTCAGTTAGTACTTGAACTCTCAAGGGGGCGAATAAAGACATAGGAATTACACTATTATAAATTCGCCGTCCGAATTTCGGCTTTGGTTTTTTGTTTGAAGGTGTTTGTTTACCAATTGGCTGTAATTAATTCTGTTGCTTATGGCTGCTGCTAGGTGGTTGGGCTATCCGTCCAATGATCCTCCTTAGCAGGGCCACGAGTTTGACTCAAATCTCTTTATTAACAAAACATAGACCAAACAATCAAAAGAGGTTTCAGGAACACCGACAATTGCTTTTGGGTTGTTAGAGGTTTGTAGAACACGACCGTATAGGACAATATCTATAAGAAAATAAATGTTTAATAGCCTTCCTGGGGGCGGGACAGCCGAAAAGTATGCAACATTTTTCTATCTTGGCCATTTATTATCTGATCTTGATGAAAATTTCAGGGATTAGAGATATTGCGAACATTATTGCAAGTTTTAAATTTCGATAAAAATTGTGGGAGATATTCAACATTTCTTATTGTAGGGCGGGTGTGGGCTCGGCAAAACTTTAAAACAATCGTGATCTGCGTGCAGCCAATAGGAATCTACATGTCAAATTTGTTCGAATCTATTTGAAAGCATATAAAAATTATAATCAGCGAGTTTAAGACTGATTAAATTGAAAAAAAAATACAAGTGAGAAAGTCGGTCAAGCCCGACTATAAGATACTGTGTACCAGTAAATGCCGTCGCTCGAATTTGCTCGCTTTCAATACTTGTTATATCAATATATACATATTATATATCTATGCGTTATACGCTGTTATACGCGTTATTCGCTGCTATACGCTCAACTCTAAGTTTCTCTCTCTCTCTCCCACAGATTGTGTTTGTTTGAATCAGACCCGGCCAGCCATAGCTACCACGAGCCGAAGTCAGTCGTGCTTTTACGCAAACGCGAGCCGAACTCATGTTTGTGTGTATAGGTGAACATTGAATTGCAAGTACGGCTGTAGTCTGTAAAGACCCTCTAGTAACCGACCATTAATGCAGCTTCGACGAATCGTCGAGTGCCTGATGCATGCCGTCGACGCTCGCTCGACTACCCTCCTACTGAGCTATTGTAGTAGCAGAAGTAGTAGTAGAAGTTCTTTATTCATAGAACAGTAAAATATATAAATAGGCAAGGCATTTTGGCCGTTTGCTTTAAATTTTAAATTATACAATTCACATAAATATAAATATAAAACTAGAGCTACCGGAACGCCCTTTCTTCAGAGTTACACCACCTACCTTCCCCGCTCGTCGCGAGATAGTAGATCTTTCACTCCTCAGGATGAAGTCCCGGGCTCTACTAATTAATATAAAATCAGATTCAAATTTCAGATTTCTCTTTTAAAACGCTTCGTGCAGGATTCTTGACCTGTATTTGTGAGCATCCAGAGGTATTTTGGCAACACACTCCAAGATTGCCCGTTTAGAATTGCTACAAGCTCTTCCATTGTGAGATATGCTCTGCCCCATGAGCGGCTCCTCAGTTCCTTCAAGATTGGACAGACTGCTATGAAGTGGGTCACATCTTCGCGTGCTCTCACGTTGCGAAGGCTGCACAGCTCATTTTCGACGCGTCTATGTGGTGAATAGTTTAGCGCCAGTACCTCTGTTCTTGCTCTGCAAATATAGGAAATGGTTAAGGTGTCATAGTCTTCCCTAAAGTAATTATTTTCTCCGAGCTCGTAACTTATACGCTTGTACATCTCTCGAGAAAGACATGTTTGAAGATAGGGTCACTCCAAGATATTTAAACCGTTTTACCGTTTCTAGTTCAATATTGTCAAGTGTGCATTTCTCATCTCGCGCCAGCCTCCCTCGGCCATCCCGAATTACTATTGCTTTCGACTTATCCGTGTTGATTACCAGTCCCCATTTTAGGCAGTATCTTTGCACTTCAGTAATCATCTCCTGTAGCATCTTTGGTGATTCAGCGAGGATGACCATGTCGTCTGCGTACATTAGGATTTTGAAAACATTCCCGGCAAATTGCGCTCCGCCTTGGAGTTCAGTGGAGATATCATTTACAAATAAGGAGAAAAAAAGAGGGCTAGTAATACACCACTGCTTGACTCCAAGATTTGTTTTGAACCAGGGCGAAAGATTGGATCCATCCCACGCTGACGTTTCATTTTCCTCATAAAGGCTTTTTAGAACTAGTAGTATCTTTGTCGAGATGCCTATATCCGCTATCTTATAAATCAGGAGTTTCCTGTCTACTGAGTCAAATGCTGCTTTAAAATCAATAAAAAACAGGTACAGTTTTTTGTTTGTCCTCAGAAAGTCCCTGCATACCGAAGTCAACACGAAGATGCTGTCTATCGTGGAATACCCTTTCCTAAACCCAGATTGATTTTCGATTAATATTTGGTGTTCATCCAGATACGAGTTTATACGGGCTAAGATAACTGACGTAAATGCTTTTAGCAAAGTATTTAAAAACGAGAAGGCCAAGCTAACTTCGGCTGTGCCGAAGTTTTATACCCTTGCAAATGCTGTTTTTGAAATGTCAGAGTTTAAGAACGCTTACATAAAAATCTAAAAAATTTTTAACTGAAACCCGTTTTCCGACAGATAAACATCTGATTTCGACGAATCTTTTTGAAAACATATCAAATTGACAATCGCGGAGTTTAAGAAAGATCCAATTTAAAACAGAAAAGTTTTTCTCACAAAGACTCATTTTCCGACCGATCGGTCCTGTGGCAATCATAAGGTATAGTCACCCGATGTCAATCAACTTTTTCAAATTAGTTTGAAAGCGTTTAATATTAAGAATCACCGACTTTAAGAACGATTTACTTAAAAACAAAAAAGTTTTTTCACTAAGACCTATTTTCCGACTGATGGTTCCTATGGCAGCTATAAGATATAGTCATCCGATCCGGTCGGTTCCGACATATTAGCAGCGTGCAGTAAAAAGAAGACTCTGTGCAAAATTTCAGCTCGATAGCTATAAAACTGAGAGACTAGTTTGCGTAGAAACAGACGGACAGACAGACAGACGGACAGACAGACGGACGGACAAAGCTCAATCGACTCAGCTCGTCGCCCTGATCAAGAATATATATAGTTTATGGGGTTGGAAATGAATATTTCTATGCGTTGCAAACTTCTGGGCAAAATTATAATACCCTTTGCAAGGGTATAAAAAGAGAAATATAGCGATTATGTGTTTTATAGTGGTAGCCTGAAAATAAGCAAGTAATTAGAAATCAATTTTTTATATTTTTATTACTGATAACACACACGTTACACATTTCGTAACAAAAAATTCAACTATTCTATATTTGTTAAGATGCTAACATGTAAGCGTAATGAATGGGTAATTCTTACATAAGCGTCTAAGAAATCCGGTTTTAACAAGCACTCAATGTGCGCAAGCTCAGCCGTCTTCAATGGGAATTCACCCAGAAAATCGTGATCCTGTGCCCTCTCTCGTATTAACAGGCTGAGTTACTTTTTGGGCTGCCAGCGACTTTTCGCTGCCGGAGCACGCCGCAAATGCCGCTTGCTTATCATTGTTATAAAACATCACTTTAATATTAGAATCATAATTTATTATTATTAATATTGCCTTACGTCCTTTCCAATATGAATTTTCTTATAATTTGCTATTTTTAATTTGTTTTTGGCTGTTTCACAACAATTATAATTATTTACAGTTTAGAAGACCCATTTCTACTGAAACTATTTTTAAGTGTAGTTTGGATTGGTGATCTCAAAAATCGATTTCAAAAAATTTTTCACGGCATCGTTTTTAAATATGAATTTTTTTCATTTTTTCAGTAGGTGCACTAACATATCTTAATTCATAATCTTCAGATGGTATCAAGCAAGATATGAATCGAAAGGTAATTGAATGGTCAATAATCGCACAGAACATTATTTTCAAATCGGTTATGAGGTTTGAGTACAACAATAAAACATATTTCAAAAAAATCAATTTTTTGATCGAAAACGCAATAAATTTCGTTTCCAAACGCTTAGGAAGAATATTCAAAAACTCACAAAAATTATTTTTATTTTTTCCACCTAAGAACCGCACTTCTTCGAAGAAAATAAGATATCGATGAACAAAATCTATAAATAAATACAGGAGCTGTGAACAGTTGAGTGCTGAAAAAAGTGGTGTTTTTGAGATTTTTAATAAAAAAAAAATTTTCATTTGCCTAGACTTTTGTTCTGTTCTGGGATTTTTTTCTGATGTGGCTATTCGCCCACTTCTAATATTGACCAAAGACGAAGAAAATAGAAAAAAACATTTTCTTAACACTTAAAATACTAAAATTTTAATGTTAGTTCCTTCACTTAAATTGATCCAGCTTCAACATTTATTCATAGATTTTCTTCAACAGTACCTTATTATCTTTGTAGAAGTGCGATTCTTAAGTCAAAAGAATAAAAATAATTTTTTTTGACATTTTATATTTTTCCTAGGCGATTAAAAATGAATATTCTTGCTTTTTTGAGCAAAAAATCGATGTTTTTGATATATTTTTGGTCATTGTATTCAAACTTCTAAACCGATTTGAAAACAATGTTCTACGTTATTATTGGCAATGACCTTTCGGTTCGGTTGACACCATCTGACGATTATGAATTGAGATATGGCATAAAATGTAAGTGCACCTACCGAAAAAATGAAAATAAATTCATATTTAAAAAACGTTGCCATGAAAAATTTTTGAAATCGATTTTTGAGATCACCAATCCAAACTACTCTTAAAAATAATTTCAGTAGAAATGGGTCATTTAATTATTTTTTTTTTCTAATCTAGTGTTATTAGACTTTTTTGCACTGATTCACCTTGCCTCAGTCTCGTACAAGTTGAAGTGAATTTTGCCGGCAACATAAAAAACAATAGACGTGTGCACAGCAAAGGCATAAAATAACGGAATTAGCGAGATCAGACAATTCAATTTCCACTACGGCGTTTCATTATATTCAGATTGTCCAATTCATGTCAAACCTCTATCTCTTTCCATCTCTGAGATCTCTTCGTTTGTACGGACGTACAGAAGGACATGGCTATATCGACTCGGCTGTTGATGCTGTTCAAGAATATAAATACTTTATAGAGTCGGAAATGATTCCTTCTGCCTGTTACATACATTTGCACGACTTTAGTATACCATTTTTACTCTACGAATAACGTATAAAAATGACCGCGGCTGCATTAATTGTTTGGATATTGCTGGGAGAAGGCCGTTGGCGAGTGAGACATAATCGTAACAAAAGTTTCAGAAATTATGCAATCCACTTTTGATTTCTGATGAAGCGTTAGCTAATTTTCTGCCGCCGACTGCTTTTCCATATGGCATTACTGCCTCTTTCTCCGGAGTTCTATGCTTAAAAACATCCTAAAATTTTTAAAGATCAAAAAAGTTGTAAAATGTGCAGTTAAAAATTTAATTTAATTTAATAATAACCTAAAAAACTGCTGATAACTTGACTTCCATTTGTAGTTTGAAATTCTTGCCGACAGAATATTCCGATAGGTTTGATTCGATACTTCATTGAATTAACCCTTTAAATCCGATTTTAATAAACTGCTAACTTCCACATAGTCTTGTTAAATTTATACTTCATTTAAGCAAACAAACTTTTAATTTTGAAAAGAAAATTAAAACTCCGAAAATGTTATTGTCATAATTGGAATAAGCTGGCAGGTTTGCTTATTGTTGCTATCTGCTGCCCTCTTGACTTTTGCGTTGTTTTGGTGAAAAATATTTTAAAATTCATTTTTATTACTTGAAACCAGGGAATGAAACCGGAACCAGAACCGGAACCGTATACCGAAAAGAACCGATTAAAACTCGAAACCAGAACCGGAACCGGAACCGATATTTGAAATTTTTTGTATACCGGTATCCGAGAACCGATATTTCTAGAACCGAAAAGAACCTAAACGTTGTACCGGTACAATTTCGGTTCTGAGCAACAACTAGACTGCAAATCTTTTGTAGGGTGAGTGTGATATAGAAAAACGAGAAACCAGTCACTTTGAAAATGTTGCATCCTATTTTTTTAGATCCTCATTATAATGTCACGATAACCTTACAACAAAAAAGTACTTGTGCTATCCATTTTTCTTCAAATAAAACTTAATGAAGAAAGCAGTTCTGACACAGGCTGCAAACCTCTGAAATTCTAAAGGAGGATCAGGCCGGGGATT
This sequence comes from Lordiphosa magnipectinata, assembly GCA_037044535.1. Lineage (NCBI taxonomy): Eukaryota > Metazoa > Arthropoda > Insecta > Diptera > Drosophilidae > Lordiphosa > Lordiphosa magnipectinata. Next base: position 8,066 of record JBAMBO010003835.1, read on the forward strand.
CAAACCCCTTGGAAAATGCTAGGTTTGCTTCTCAAACCGGTTCCTTTACTTATTGAGCCTAAGGATTTGGTTCGAAGCTTGGTGCATGAATTCTGATACCGTTAAGAAATTTTTTGGTAAAAAATAAAGCATATTTTTTGAAAAGAAATCTTTCAGCTAACGAAGCTATTAAATACGTTTATCAATACCCGAATGGACCTCATTCGTTTTAGTAATCATTCATTAGTTCTCTACCAGGGCCTAGTCAAAATATTGGGATCATTTTAGATACTCTGAAAAACCTGACTAAAGATATTCTTTGAACCGAACCTTTTTCATCAGAAGAGGTCCGGTTCGGGTCCAGGGAGGTTAAAAATTTAAAAGGTTCGGTGCGATTGAGCCACAAACCCAAACCGAACTGGTTTTACGCTTGAATATGCTTGAAACCCATCAAATGTTTAATAATATTAATGCAATTCGATCAGTTAAGCATTCATGCTTTGTTCCTAATTATCATATTTGAATCAAATCTCTTTATTAGCAAGACATAGACCAAATGTCGCCACAAAATTCGCAACATTTGAAAACAACCAAAATAGGTTTCAGGAACACCGACAATTGCTTTTGTGTTGCTTTTGGGTTGTTAGAGGTTTGTAGAACACGGCCGATTAAGAGCTTTTTCCGAGCTGCCTTTTAACCTGACATTGAGAAATTGATTCTTAAAAACCTATACTATTTATAGTTACATATAAAAGGGCATATGTATGTACCCTCCAGCGCCTTTAACCGTTGTTTCATTGTTTCTGAAAATTATAGAGACCAATCGAAATTCTTAATATTTTTATTACGGATGAATATGGGATCTTTTCCTAAGAGCTACTCGATTTCGATACGACTAACAACCGATTTGACGATCTTGGAAAAGACCCCCTATATAATATAACGCAAATGCCATTGTCATTTCCATAAGGAAATGCAATAGTTTAAAACTCTATCTGCGACAAACAAACTGATTCTTGAACCTCAATTGGCTCAATATCTACAACATTGATGTAGGACGGCACGCCAAAGTTCTACAATAATAAATCTTGGACACTTGTAGTTTAATGTTTATTGAATAGAATATGAATGTAATATGAACGTAGTATTAACTTAATTATGATAACTTTTAAGCAATAAGCAACTACGAACTCTCTATTTTATTTTATTTTTTGAGCTTTTGTCACCGCAAGGGTGACGTTTGATTGGTCGCAGCTTTATAGCCGCATTGACCAGATACAAAAGTTGGTTTTATTACATTTTTGCCAAAATGGCTGACGCGAAGATGGCGCAGGTACGCGTTGCCTTGAAAAAGGCAAACACGGAGCTCTCTTTAACCGATGTGCAAAGGACAACACCTCCCGAGGAACTCACGCACGACTCTAGACACACTTGACGACTTTCTCCTTCACGCAATCTAACTCAATTCTCAGTGCGAACTAGTTCTTTCCTTGCGAGACAAATCGATACTTAATTTATCGTATTATAGCTAGTACCGGTTCTGGTGGTTTTTCCAGCTCCCACATTGATTCCTAAAAGTGATGAGCCTAATGCTTTCTGATACAAGCTGTAGAGAATTCTTAATCTTCTGCCTGAAATTGTACCACCGTTTTTATTAATTTATAATGGACTAAAATCTTTCATGTATGTGTGGACAGTTTATTTCAAAGTTATGGAGTAGTACCTTGCTATAATCAAGGCTGCAAACCTCTAAAATTCTGCAGAAGGTTCGGTCCGGGGGTTCGAACCCATTGTAAAGTCCAAGGTTCGGTTCGCGGACCGGTTCCTGGAACCCTTGAACCCAAGGTTTTGGTTCGAACCTGGGTTCGATAAATCAAAAAAGAATAGTTTATATACCTATCTATTCATATACTTAATCATAATATTCAATACTTAAGTTATTGTAATTATCCAATCCATTAGCTGACACTAACAATTTTTATAAACTCCTTAGTTTAAGCATTATATCTCCCAGGAGCTGTTCATCTATACTTGCTCTTAAACCAGAAAGAACCAACTTAAGTGTTGAAAATGCTCGTTGAACCGATACCTGCGTTGCTGGAACAGCTAGTATAGTAAAGGCAATATTTTTTACTTAGTTTTAGACTTAGTTTTTTTCACCTTTCCAAAATATTAAAACATTTGTCGATGTATGTAATGTATGTGCTCTTTGACAAATTCCAAAGAAATCTATAACATCATTCACAGCTTTTATATTTGATATTTGATTATTGCTTTAATAAGCTTCTTTTCTTCACAATCAGACGCTGAGGCAGTTGCTTTGCAACTGTTTTTTACCAGCAAAATATGAAATCTCTGGTCTGAGAATACTGCAGCCAATATTGGTACTGAACTCATAGTAGAAAAATGTTTGTCGGGGCACTTAGATAGTAATAAACAATAATTTGCTAAAGATTTTAGAACAATTGCTCGGTGTTAAAACCAAGCGTAATATAAATCACTTGGTAGTAATTGTGATCTATACCGTCTGTTCTGATTAAAACAATGATTAAATGTTTATTGAAATGATAACCCGAATGGGAAAATGATAAAGAAAAGGATAATTAACATTCAACTTTGCAACTTAATGGACAGCAGCTACGTGCGTGCGACTTCTACGGCTGACTCTCAACGACTGTTGCTCTCCTTCTAGTTGATCGTCTCTCCCTGCCAATCGTCTGTCTCTGCCAAACGTCCGTCTCCTTGGCGCCACTGCGTACAGGCGACACTCGAGTGTAGTGCCACTTTACATTCGACCATCCTAATATTCCTCATCCGACCCGGATGATAGAAGCTCCTTATTTTTGCAACATATTTCCTGAAACATATTTGTACGACAGGCCTCCTTTAAATTTGTTGTTTTTATACGGCTTGAGATGAATTATTTCGACAACAGTGTTATTGTGTTCGTCTTTCTGCTGCTTTATTTTCATTCGATTAGTCATCTCTGCTTTTACGAGGAATACATCTTGCGGGTAGCGGCTGGTATAGGCAACGTGCTTCATTTCTTCTGGTTTCTGATTTTCTTTATTTATACCGACTACTGACTTCTTTTTCTCCTTTTTATTTTTGGCTTTCTTGAGCTTCTCATGTTTGATTTCATTTTCTTTCTTTTTGACGACTACTGCCTTGCTTGGCACATGTGAGTACGATTTTCGCTCAATCCCTTTAAGCTTTACCCATTCTTCGACCTGCTCTTTTACAACTTCATCTTCTTTCGGGGACACACGACTTGGTGACTGGTAAAACGGCTTGACCACACCATCTGGGATAATTTGAAGCTCAATTGGACACTTCTTAAACTCTTCTGGCTGCTGATAACTGCTGTTACTTAATTGCTCCACTTTCTTCAGATATTCTGGCGGCGCTTCAATGCTGCCTACAGACTTCACGACGTTCAGCATATTATAGAAAATATCTTTTTCGGCATCTGACTTTTCTTCCAAGCTCGAAAATATAAGCCCATCTGGTCCAGCTGATAAGCGAAATTTCTTTATAAAGTCGTACCCTATAATGGCATTATAGTCCATTGTTCTCTTTGGAACAACCAAGAACTTGTGGTCGACATCCATACCGTCAAATTTTACGTGTGCATCGAAACTACCAATTGGTTTGGTACACTTGTTTCCCAAACCTCGCAATGTAGAAACACTCTGGAGCAATCGCACGTTATCCAACTCTTTCAGCACACTTTCGTCTATAGTCGACACATCAGAGCCTGTATCGACAAGGCATTTAACAGCGACTTTGTTTATAATGATTGTTTTTAGACAACCGTTATCGACAACCACGCGAACATTGTCTGGTTTTTCTGGGCAATCTCGTGACATATGACCGTTGTTGTTACACTGAAAGCATTTAGTTTGAGCGGAACAATCTTTTCGCTTGTGCTCTTCTGAGCCACAATTAAAACAAAATTCTTTTTTCTTCACAACGGTCCCGCGCGCGTTTGCATTTTTGTTTACAGCGTATTTTTCAGTGTGTTTTTCTTCCGATTGGTGAACTAGTTCAAACAACTCATATTCCTCTCTGAGCGACTTGAATGTTTTACAGCGATACATGGCGACTTTAAATGCACTTTTTATTTGGAGCCTATTGATTATGTGCCTCAACACAGCTGCTTCTTCTAGGTCACCAACACTAGCTAGCTTTATCATATGTAGGATATACTCGTGAAACGACCCGCTTTTTAATTTTTTTCTTTCAGTCAGTTTTTTATGCACATCTGTACTATTTTGGCTGGTTTCAAATTCGTCGATCAACTTTTGTTTTGGTTCAAGAAAATTATCTACACACTCCGAATCTAAAAACAATCTGGCAGCTCCACACATTTGGCCTCTTGCCTGCACATACTTCTGCTCATCTGTTAATTTATATGCGTTAGCATTGGATTCAAAGTTTTGAAACCACTTACTGACCGGTACACAATACCCATCAAAATCACTGACGACTTTTTCGAAATTGTCCACTGATATTTGTACTTGATTTTCCCGTCTTTCGTCAATTTCACATTTCAGCGCCAACAACTGCATTATTTTCTTGATTTTGTCCGCCATATTATTGTTATTTTCCACACTTTCAACCACTTTGCTTGGCTCTATCGGCAGCAGCAATAAATCTTCGATCGAGTCATTATTCTCTTGCTCTTTTATGTCTTCTCTACTAGTTTTATTCTGCTTCTTTCCGTCTTGCTTTCCAGGTGTGCGCGCTGTTCTTCCCATATTTGGCACACTCGTTGTATTCGAATAAAAACGGACGCGCTCGCGACCGCGCAAAAGCAACTGTTCTGTCTCTCTTTTTCTACTCGCTTCTTTTTTGTTTGTATTTGCATACACGCGCGTGTTTATGTGTGTGCAGCTTCACTTTTTGCGTCGTAGTTTTTCTCGAAACTTCTTTCTGGAACCGAAAATGAATTATTGCAATCTGTCCACTGTTCAACTTAACAACTTTTCAGCTTCAACTTTAGCCAAATTAACAATATCCAAATTCCGCGCTCCGACAACTGTTTAACTTTTTCACTTTTTCTCCGTTTCTCGTAATTTTCACGCATTCAGGCCCGGCGAGCCCCCAAATGTAGGATTATGAATATCCAATGATTAAATGTTTATTTAAATGATAACCCGAATGGGAAAATGATAAAGAAAAGGATAATTAGCATTCAACTTTGCAACTTTATGGACAGCAGCTACGGGCGTGCGACTTCTACGGCTGACTCTCAACGACTGTTGCTCTCCTTCTAGTTGATCGTCTCTCTCTGCCAATCGTCTGTCTCTGCCAAACGTCCGTCTCCTTGGCGCCACTGCGTACAGGCGACACTCGAGTGTAGTGCCACTTTACATGTATGGGACATATATTTCTTATACTTGCAGGCAGATCAAGTTTATTTCAAATTTTTGCCACGCCCACCCCCGCCCCCACAAGAAAGAACAAAAACATAACATGAATTGTCCAGCGAGCTAGAAGATAACCGACGGATTAAGACTCGCGGCATAAAAATGAAAGCTTTGGCTCGCGAGCCATAGATGGCTACCATTTCCCCGCTTCCCCGCCGGCTGCTGGCTCCAGAGCTGTGGCTCCCAGCTCAGAGCCGAGTGCTGTGGCTCACGAGCCAAGAGCGATTGGCAAATATTATTGAATAACGCTTATGGACTACATCTGGCAGGCTACTGTATCAAATTACCAACAAAAAAGGTGAACCTGATACATTCTTCATGCTTTATTTATGTTCTTCAGCATTGTTCTTCCATAGTTCGGAGTGCAGTATTGTCAAAATTATGGCTATGTAGATACACTAGTCGGCAGAAGTATTTTGACAAAGAAATTTTCATAAATAAACCATTATATCTTTTAAACGAAAAATCTCAAAAGTTTGAAACTTTTATCGGATGCTGGTGTAACAGTAAGCTTTCAATAAAACATAAGAAGTACACAATCAGCTGCTTGGGTTAGAAAATATAAATCAAAATGTGCAAATGGCAGATGGCTTAAGTTCTATGACAATTAATTTATTTTCAGCACAGGACCTCAAATGATAAAGGAATTATTGATTTCAGACAAGTTTATCACGCTGAACCCAAATCTGCCCTTAGAAATTCCATATCTCTAATGGATTAACTGTAATTTGGACATAAAAATCCCGAAAATGGCTAATTTGACCATTTTTCCCAGGATAGGGTCCTGCTAGAAAACAAGAAATTTAAAAAAAATTTGATATGTGAAGTTATAGTACTTATTATACTCTGTACCAAAGGTACATAGAGTATATTAAGTTTGTGCAAAAGTATGTAACAGGGAGAAGGAATCGTTTCCGACCCTATAAAGTATATATATTCTTGATCAGCATTAACAGCCGAGTCGATATAGCCATGTCCGTCTGTCCGTCTGTCTGTCTGTCTGTCCGTCTGTCCGTCCGTCCGTCCTTCCGTATGAACGAAGAGATCTCAGAGATAGTAAGAGATAGAGGTTTGACATGTATGGGACATATATTTCTTATACTTGCAGGCAGATCAAGTTTATTTTCAATTTTTGATACGCACCCTCCCGCCCCCGCAATTTGGAAAAAACGTGTATCTTCCACAGTTCGTACCTTCTAGAGATATCTAGTAATCAAAATTATTTATCGATTTGCTGAAGGAATGATAAAGGTCGGATGAACGATACTCGAGCTATGAGCAAAAAACGGCCACTTAACACCTCCCACCCCCCCACCAATAGCCACAGCAACATACCACGAGAGTACCACATAGTACGAGAGAGAGAGAGAGAAACTTAGAGAGCGCACCGCGTTGTGCGCTCTAATAGTTTCTCTCTCTCTCTCTCTCACTAAGATTGGTTGTCTTGAACGGAACGTTGTTGTTATGGGTGGGGTGGGTGGGAGGTGTTAACTGGCCGTTTGACTCGTGAGCAAATGCGTGTGTAAGGGTACAGAGTATGTTATAGTCGGGCTTGACCGACTTTCTTTCTTTTTTTTATCTGTAATATGTAGTATATACTTTATTCATTTCATAAGATATAAGTTCGTGATCGATCTGCAAAGTATGGCCGATTTACATGCAAATTTAAATTTATTTTTATTTTACATGAGTGCCAGTAAGTTTTTAAGGTGAAATGCACCCAAATATGCATAATTTCTTCAAAAAAATAGAATTTATCATATCAGCGATGCGAAGGAGCATGCCTATAAAACAGGGGCCGGCCAAACATACATGATCATTTTTGCGTTGCGTGTGTTTAGCCACGCTTATTTAGCACTTCGTTGTCGTTAAGAAAGAGCGCAGTACAGGCTCTTTTAATAAGAAATCGATACGGAAATTTAAACTAAAGAATTAAGAAAATTGCGTTTGTTCACAACTGTGACTCAACTGTTTTTCGGACCTAGAGCCTAATTAAACATTAGAAAGGTCGCCAAATAAATTACAAATCTATATAAGAGACGGCACGCTCTCTTTTTTGTAAACGAAACTTACAAAAGTTTCAAGAAACAACGCAAAAAACGCTTTTTTGAATGCTTCGCATTTCAAATTAACGGGCACTTCTAAGCTCGCCCAAAAGTTCAAGCTTTTGCACTTAGAAAGTTCAGCCCTAAGCTTAAGCATTACCACCAGAAAGTTGAAAGCACTCATTGCTTGTCTATTTTTGCTTTCATTGCTTTTAGCAGTTCCCAACTGATCTAAGCAATGATTGTATGGAGAGGCAGTTGGCAATCATGCTTTCTTCAGCGAAAAGCCTACTGAAGAGTTGTTAGGGATAACGATAAAACAGTTCTGTATAGGCAACCAGCTCTTTTTGGTGGTACAATGCATAATTTGTTTACAGTTGTAAACAAACGCAACTTTTTCGGACCTAGAGCCAGCCAACTCACTAATTATGAATTAAGAAAATATTATTTATATGTATAAATAATTTGAAAATAGCATATCTTTTCAAATACATTCGTATATTTTGCTTAGATCGGGCTGTTTCCGATCCAAATTTAAGAAAACACAACGATTACACAGGGGATATATAGTGATTAGTTCAATCACGAAATCCTTGATTTCGGGAAATATTAGGTACGTTTCGACCTATTTTACAATAGTTAGCGATGTTTGTTCGGCAGACGATGTAAAATCAAGGGTCCACATTGAAATTTACCATTGCCTCAATATGAAAAAAATAAAATTAAATAAAGTTTTCCCTTTGCAAGCGACTTTCGAGAATGATTCGGGCCATTTTACAAGAACTTTCTAATTTGAACGTTTTTAAATACAATGAAATGTTTTTCAAGTTTCTCTATAGGAAGAACAATGTGTTTCCAAAAGTCTGCGATCAATTTTGTACAAACCATTATTGCTAAATCATGTGTCGAGATATCGACAATAAAGTTGGCTTAAGCAATACATACTGATTTAATTTTCTAAGTTCTCTTGAACTTAGTTGGTTGTGTGAGCGGAAAGAGTCATAGTTAAATTTAAATTGTTAAATTTATATAAAAAATGATGTGCTTAAGAAATTACAACTTATAGGGAGCAACCTCAACAGAAATGCAGGACATAAGAGGTCCAGGAAGATGCACAGGAAGAGGACTAGAAAGGTGTTCCTGTCGATGCAATCCGCACATAGCCACTCAGACCATTTTTTTATATATATACATATATTCTCATTATTTCATTATGTGAGATTTTTTCAATCAACCCACCCTTAACATATGCTGCAATCTTCAATAGATCTACTACAAATTTCGCACCACACATTTCAAATGCAATTAACGAACTTCAGATAAAAGGGAAGCTCCGATGCGTTAAATGCCTAATCGCAGATCAATTGGCTTTAAATTTAATATCGGCTAAAGAAAACCAACAAACCTCCTTCAATCAATCCTTGACATATAACAAATGCCAAATCGAGGATTTGGAGGAACGGCTTAAGAATCATATTACGATTCTTTTATCTGCCAGTGTCGATGAAATTGATATCAATGCCTTTTCATTCTTCACTAACCAACACCCTCCTTACGTCGAAATACACGAAAATGATTATTTTCCAGAAGCGGATAATGTGTCATGTGACTTGACAAAACACACCATTCAAAGCAAGAGCTTACTTCGGATTAGGTATCAATGCAAAAGAGTCAACGACCAAAATAATAATTATTTTTGTCCCGAAATGATGAAAATTCTTTTGGAAAAGTACCTGTTCGGAGCAGAACCCCTGCGCATCGCCGCCCATGTAAGGCTCTTTTAACTTTGCCAACATAAATTAGCTAATCCAAATCCAAAGGCCATCTGCCACCAATATTGCTTGCCTTAATCTTCTCTGTTATATTCCTCTCCTCGCCTGTCGCAGCAAACATTTTTTATTGCGGAAGATAAGAATGCGATTCTTCCAGTAGGTATCGCTTAACTCCGGCGATATCGCATAGTTGTCGCATGCTTATCTCCCTTCGGGAAGAAATGTGCCAAGAAAGCGATTCTTCCTGGCGATAAGAAAGCGATTCATCCAGGCGATAAAAAAGCGATTCTTCCTGGCGATTAAAAAGCGATTCTTCCTGGCGATAAAAAAAACTATATTCTGGAGATAGTAAATCGTTTTTTCCTGAAGATATGAATGAGCTCCCAGCAAACATTTTTAATCGCCGAAGAGTCGCAGGCGACTCGCCAAGAAGTTTAATTTAAATGCCCGATATCGCATTCTGATCGTTTTCTGATCGTCTGTTGGGATTAAGTGAGCCACTTCAGCGACACTTCCAGAAGAGTCGCGGAACAGTCTTCTGGAAGTGTCTAGAGAGCCTTTTTAAAGAGTCGCAATAGAGTCTCCCAAAAGGGTCGCCAAAGACTCAATTGAAAGTTTCGCAATAAAGTCGCCCAGAAGAGTCACATAACTATTACGTTTTTATTACCAATATATAAAACGAGAGCGTAAGTTTAAGTCGGCTCTAACCGACTTCGATATACCCGTTACTCATGCATAGAAATGATTAATAGCCATCCTGTGTGCCTGAGGTGAGACAGCCGAAAAGTATGCAACATTTTTTAACTCGGCTATTCATCATCCGATCTTGATGAAAATTGGAGGGCTTATAGATGTTGCCAATATAAACTTTAGTTTTAAATTTGAGATCGATATCTCAAAAATTGTGGGCTATTGAGTTATTGTGAGTTATTCAACATTTTTTATAGTGGGGGCGGGGGTGGGCGTGGCAAAAATTGGAAATAAACTTGATCTGCGTGCAGACAATAGGAGTCCACATTTCAAAATTGGTTGCTCTAGCTCTTCTAGTCTCTGAGATCTAGGTGTTCATACAGACAGACGGACGGAGGGACAGACGAACAGACGGACATGGCTATATCGACTCCGCTGTTGATGCTGATCAAGAATATATATACATTATATGGTCGGAAATTAATCCTTCTGCCTGTTACATACATTTGCACGACTTTAGTATACCCTTTTAATCTACGAGTAAAGGTTATAAATATATAAAACTCCTTCACGCGTCCGCACAGTTGTCGAATCAAATTAATAATTTAACTCAAGCAGCTTTACAAGAAAGTTTAGCTCTCATTTGCTCAGAAGCAATGTAAGTTGTTTTGTAAAACTTCACTTTTTGACTCTAGTCTCTGAAAGTTGCGCGGTTCCGTTACTAAAGCTACTCCTCCCGCGCTTTCGAGATAATGTATTTGTTATTGTAAAGTTGCTCTCGTTGATGCTTTTCGTTGATGCTTGTCTCTGAAAGTTAAGCGGTCCCGTTATTTAAGTAATTCTTAATTCCCTCTTTTTCGAGATAAGCTGACTACCGCCAAACGATCGCCTGGGAGATTGAATCTTCCGGCAACCTCCCCCGCGACTCGCAGAAGATAGCTGGATGATTGAATCTTCTAGCAATCTTCCCCGCGACTCCCAGAAGACGCTCTTCTGCGATCGGCGACTAAACGATCTTCTGGGAGTCGCGTGGAAGATTGTTAGAATATTAAATCTTCCGATAATCTTCCCCGCGACTCTCAGAAGAATCTTTTTGGGGATTGGCGATTAAACAATCGCTCAATTGTTTGCTGGGAGTTAATGAGTCTCTCATATGTGGGAGAATAAGATTTATTATTTTTATTATTCCGAAAAACAACAAATTAAACAAACTTATATTTTTTTATTCCAAATTTTTACTTACTCTGCGGGGATTCGCACTCGGGGCCGTTGAGTTGAAACACGTATGGAACGACGCCTTAGACGGCTGCGCCACGCCGCTCGTGAAAAGCAACGCATCTAATGTGTTAGTATTGAAAACGTTCACCAATTTTTGCTTTCTTGTAATTCTTAAGAACGAATTCCCTATCAGCCCATATAATAGTGAAATTTAAATTTACGAAAAAAAAGCGATACCACATATCGCTTATTTATCATTGCTTATGCTTTGATCTACTGTCTAAATAAAACAGTGTGTCCTGATTCACTGACTGATTGGCAATCAACGCAGAGCGCAAACGGTAAGCGATAGAAGGCCGAAATTTGGACAGGAGTTTCCATTAGTGGTGAAAGTGCGTACTAAGACGGGGTTTTGGAAAATTCCAACCGGAAAAGCGTCGGAAAAGTTTGTATTGGAAAAATTTTGTTTTTCATCCGATTGACATGAAATTTGGTTTGTAAGCGTAATACGCGAAGTAATTCGACACGTGTTTTCCTGATTTTGGAAAATCCACCCAGGAGGAAAATGGTCGGAAAATTTAGCATGCCAAAAATAATTTTTCATCCAATTGAGTTGAAACTCGGTTTGTAAAGATAGAATACGAAATAGTTGATAGTGATAGCGATAGCGATAGCGATAGCGATAGCGATAGCGATAGCGGTAGCGATAGCGATAGCGATAGCGATAGCGATAGCGATTGCGATAGCGATAGCGATAGCGATAGCGATAGCGATAGCGATAGCGATAGCGGTAGCGATAGCGATAGCGATAGCGATAGCGATAGCGATAGCGATAGCGATAGCGATAGCGATAGCGATAGCGATAGCGATAGCGATAGCGATAGCGATAGCGATAGCGATAGCGATAGCGATAGCGATAGCGATAGCGATAGCGATAGCGATAGCGATAGCGATAGCGATAGCGATAGCGATAGCGATAGCGATAGCGATAGCGATAGCGATAGCGATAGCGATAGCGATAGCGATAGCGATAGCGATAGCGATAGCGATAGCGATAGCGATAGCGATAGCGATAGCGATAGCGATAGCGATAGCGATAGCGATAGCGATAGCGATAGCGATAGCGATAGCGATAGCGATAGCGATAGCGATAGCGATGGCGATAGCGATAGCGATAGCGATAGCGATAGCGATAGCGATAGCGATAGCGATAGCGATAGCGATAGCGATAGCGATAGCGATAGCGATAGCGATAGCGATAGCGATAGCGATAGCGATAGCGATAGCGATGGCGATAACGGTTATAATTCACTATACCGATGCCGACGCAGCGAAGCGCGACGGGTTATTTGCTAGTTTATACATATAAGCGGCTGTGCAGTGAACAATTATTTAGCACTTGATTTTTGGCGCGTCTGTCATTCCCGCATACAGGGTGTTTTTTTCGAAACGCGTAAAGTGCATTCAACTTTAAAATGACAAATGGAAATGAGGAAGATCCTAAGAGTGGCCAGTCGATTGTGCCTAGGGACTTAGATTTTTATAAGGCTAAAGCTGCATCGGTCGTGCGTCAGCTAAATGCTTTACACGCGTTCGTAACATCAGAAGAAATTTCTGAGCTTGATTAAGCTGAGCTGCAAGTGCGTCTGGAATGGATCGAGCGTATGTATACGGAATTTGATAATGCTCAAAACAGCCTGGAGAGGCTGCTCCAGTTGAAGTCAGATGCACGGGACTATTTTGGCCAATTGTTCGTGAAGGTAAAGTCACGTCATTCTCGAGAGCTTATGGCTGCGCGACTTCAACAAATGCGCATTCAACTACAGTTCACCATTTAGCCGCCGAAAATGCTACTGCATTTGGAAGCTCCATGGGCAGACCCCGGCTGCCAGATCTTCATCTTCCTCGATTCGCTGGTAATTATGCGGATTGGCCGTACTTTTACTCAATGTTCGAGACCATAGTGGATAAGGACACTCATTTTTCTATATTCGAGCAATTTCGGCATCTGCGTGGCAGCTTAGATGGTGCAGCGCTGGATACAGTTTGATCTCTTGAACTCACGGAGGATAATTACCAGAAGGCCCTAAGTTTATTAAAAAGTCGATTTGATAATAAGCTTATGCATTTTCAGGCAAGGGTTCAGCAAGCAGTTTGCGGGAGCTTAGCGACAAGCTTAATGTTCATCTTCGAGTTCTTGAGACTTTGGCAAAGCCTGAGGAAATTGCTGATGGGTTGCTCAATTATATCGTGAGCGGCAAGTTGGATCAGCGGCACTTTTAGACTCCGCCTCACATCTGAATTTTGTCACATCTAGGCTCCTTAATCAGCTTCAGCTAAAACATCGAATCACGCACATATAAATTACTGCGATTGGGTCATCTTCTCTTGAGTCTGACAAGGCTGTGGATATTGTCCCGCAATCAATGCAAGCTATCGTGCTTCGTTTTCGGCGGTTGTCACCCAAACCATTACAGATTTGCAGTCCCACTATAGCTTGGACGCCAAGGGATGGAATATCACATGCAATTTGCAGCTAGCTGATCCGCAGTTTTTCGAACCTAGCCGAATAGACTTGCTTTTGGGTGCAGGGCTATTTTTCGATTTGAAGTGTGTGGGCCAAATTCGACTGGCCAGTCATTTACGAACGCTCCAGAAAACAAACTCGGTTGGATCGATTCTGGTGGCATTTCGAATGCTCAGGATAAGCGTTCGGGTCTTGCAGCATTTCTTCAACCACACAATTCAAATTCAGATGACCATAATTTGTCTGACTTAGTCAAGCGTTTCTGGGATATTGAAACTGATTATTCGTCTTCTCCAACAATTTCTAATGAGTACGCTCTTTGTGAACAGCTCTTTTTGAATAATTTCACTCGCCTTGATTCCGGCCAGTATTCCGTACGTCTGCCAGTCAAGTCTATCTTTGTCTTTGAGACTCATATCAACGGGCTTTGCGCAGATTTACAAATTTGGAAAGAAAGTTGGCCAAGCACCCTCAATTAAAGATCCAGTACGCAGCCTTTTTAAAGGATTATGTGGACTTAGGCCATATGTCTCGAGCATTAAAACAGCCAAATACAACACAGATTTTCCTTTCACATCACTGTGTCTTTAAGCTGGACAGTTCGTCTACTAAAGTCCGAGTGGTTTTAGATGGCTCTGCCAAAACCACATCTGGGGCTTCCCTGAATGATCTGTTGATGGCTGGCCTGACTATACAGCCCAAAATCTTTAATACACTGCTACGGTTCCGGCTCTTCAAAATTGAGTTATGTGGAGACATATGCACAATGTACCGTTGTGTACTCGTTTCTCATCCTGACGAGTACATGCAATGTATTTTATGGCGCAGTGATCCATCCGAAGAAATTAAAGTGTACAAGTCGGATTCTGTCACTTACGGAACCAAGCCCGCAGAATTTTTGGCGATCCGTGCCATGCACCAGTTGACTCTTGTCGAGGAAGCTTCTTTTCCACTTGGTGCAAAAATAGTCCGCCGGGACTTTTATGTGGATGATCTCATTTCTGGAGGAGATACTGTAGAAGAGGCTACCGAAATCCGTCATAAAGTTAAAGAGCTTCTGCTACGGGGAAAATTTCCTATTCGAAAATGGTGTTCGAATAAGCCAGCCGCTCTAGAAGGCGGGTCGAAGGCTGATCGAGAAAAGCTGCTGAAGTTTGATTATGGAACTGAAGTAGCTAAAGCCCTGGGACTAGTATGGGATCCCAGCACGGATCATCTTCTGTTAAAGTTCACTCCAGTTATAGCCGAAGGATCCATTTCCAAGAGCACAGTATTGTCCTCGATCGCTAAACTCTATGATCCGCTAGGTCTCATATCAGCAATTGTAATGAAAGCAAAAATTTTTATGCAGTCATAGTGGAATGAGGATGAAAGTCTTTACACAGTTTCAGCTGGGACGAAAGTCTTCCACAGGTCATGCACAGCATGTGGTGTGAGCTAACATCTCAGCTCTCCATGGTCAGCCGATTTCACTTTCCGCGGTATGTCTTGCAACCTGAGGCTATTTTGGAGATGCATGCATTTTGTGATGCAAGCATTGCAGCTTACGGGGCTTGTGTTGATATGCGGTCAGAATCTAATGGAATCGTTTTGAGCTACCTTCTCTGCTCCAGTCAAGGGTTGCACCTCTAAAAGTTATGACCATCCCGAAATTGGAACTCTCAGCTGCCCTTCTGTTGGCTGAGCTTGTTTCTAATGCTCTCAAAACTCTGCAAGTTTCGTGCATAGACGCATCTGGGCTGATTCGTTTTGGCGGTCGGCTGCAAAATTCTCAATTGGACTACGAGGCGAGGCATCCCATTTTGTTGCAAAAGGACATCTGTTTCTGAGCGAGCCGCACAACAATTTCGTTTCCAACCTTTGCGTTTTCAATGTGATCGACTGGAAGTTCATTCCTCCTCGTTCTCCACATTTTGGGGGACTATGGGAGGCGGCTGTTAAAGCAGCCAAATATCATCTTCACCGCATTGTTGGCTCATACATATTCACCCTTGATGCTAACACGTTTTCGCATCAATCTTTTGAGTCTTTGGCAGCGCCTCTGCCAAATGAAGCAAATACTCTGGCGGAAATGGAGTAGTGCATATCTTTCGCTGCTACAGGAGAGGGGCAAATGGCGATCAACTGCTCCAAATCTTCGTCCAGTCACCATTGTACTCCTCAAGGAAGAGAATGTACCACTACTACACTGGCCACTGCACTATGGGGAAAATGACCACTTTATCATTTTTGTGAGTTAACCAAAAGAGATTTTTCACTGCGGTTTTTTTTATCATGTTGTTATAGACCATTAAAAGCTATTTTAGAAAAATGGGCGTGTCAACGCCCCTTCCGCCCAAAAAATCGAAAAAATAATTTTTTACGTGCATTTTTAGATATAAACTTTCCAAATTCAGTCACCTATACGTGCTTACGTTGCAGATAGGAGTTTCGCCACGCCCCCTTCCGCCCCCAAAATTATGAAAAACTATTTTTTTTTTTATTAATTTTCTTTATTTTCAGCATTTTCTTCATTTTCCAGCTCAAAGTTTTCAAGAAAAAAGAAGGCTGTTGTCTTCAAACTCATCTTGTTCTGAAAAATCATTTATGTATTCGTGTTCACACGAAAGAAGCTGGATTACCTCAATGGGAAGGGAAAGATTTTTATGTTTTGATAAATTTAGGGAAGAAATTATTGGATCTGATGTATCCAAAGCTCGTTTAAACATATCGCCCAAAGATTCAAATCGGCTGTGCTTTCTGGAGTGATGAAGTCTATCCGATTTATAAATTTTGTTGCGGGACTCAGACGCTTCTTCACCAAAACAGCCGACTGGAAGCACCGTATTTTCCATGATTTGCCTTGAGTGCACAATAATCTTATAGAGAGTTGGTGTCATGGGAAGCCATGGATAACTGTCCACAATCATTTCGCCAGTTTGGTGACAGTATGCCTCGAATTTTTCTAAATTTATTGGCAACTGACAGGACAAACATATCAAAATGATCCTCAAATTGTAGATAATTTGTTGATTAACTCCAGTTATTTCAGAAAATGTTTTGAAGTTGGCAAATGCGCGACGTGCAGTGTTACCGGTATTTGTATTTCCAAAGCCCCCCTGCTTCGGCATATCGACCTTCAAAGCGAGTTTTGCCCAAAACATTTCCTGTATATTTGCCTTTCGTTTTAGTATCGCAGCATGCAAGACGAACTCAAAAATTCGTATCCAGCAATGAAGTGGGCTTACTCCATATTTCAAAAAGTCTAAAACTGGCACAAATTTGAAGCACTTAAAATTTTTATTTCCAAGGAAATTTCTTTGGCTTGAGTTGCATATGGGCCATGATTGAAATGATTTTGTGTTCATTCAAGCATTCAGAACTTTTCCATCAATGGCAGTGAGATATGAACTGAATCTTACATATACACATTGAGTATCATTTAAAGATAACTTGAATATCGTTGACTTCAACTTTTCAATTTGTAATTTTATGTCCTCGTTCTCTTTTAAAATTACTTCTTTTGTTTCTTTGAGAAACTCCAATTTTAGTGGACGACAAAACCTAATAGACTGAGGGGTGCGATTGTTCCACAACAAATTTCCATATGAGTCTATCAGTCGAAGAGGCATTATGGTGGTGGCAAAAAGGCATGAGTCTTTGTCACACGATCTCTTATCTGCGTATACCTGGCTATAATTCGCTTGTCCAGTACTTCCATCGAATCCATAACTGACAATGAGCTCAGCAGATAAAAAATCATTGTGCTGATTCGCCAATACACCATGGATAACATCTTTTTGAAGTGTCACAATCCGAACAGCCGTGTGTTCCAAAAGGTCTTGCAGAGAGACCTTGGCTACAGTCTCTGATACATCAATTTTGTCTGGTCTGCATTGCATCTTTTGCTCTGCCACATTTTTATAAATTGGGTAAATATCCACATTTCTCTTACAAATGTCATCTCGGATAGCACAATACTGCTCCTTGGTCAATCCTTGATCCAAAATTAACGCCAATGCTTCGTCTTTGGACGCACTTATAGGCTGATCAATGGGCTATGTCAATCCTTCCCTGACTTGCTTTGCTTTTTCCGGGGTACGTGCAATTATTTGAAGAACTGCAGCAAGATCAAGTAGTCCTTGTTTCCGGGCAGCTGCGATTGCTGCATGAACTAGCAAGAAAACATCATCACCTTGGAATTTGGATAGTTCCGCTGCTTGCAGTCTTTGAGCCCCTTCGCCTTTCGATTCAAATGGAAGAAGTGGCCGTCCAATCGGTCTATTACTTTTTTTTAAAGGCAAAGTTGTAGTACCGTTTATCCATTGAGAATGTCTTCTTTCCAATTTCTTATAAGTGATATTACATTTAAGCCAATTATAATGCAAATTGTTGAAAAATTTATGGCTTTTTACTTTTAAAATATTTTCATCAACATTATTGCACGCATGCAGCTCAAAATATCTTTGAATTGCCTTCTCTCGTTCGTGCCGGCCCCTCTCGCTATTCCACACAGCAAACAAATCGACGTTGGAAAAAATGAGGTTACCTAATAAAAATGCAAATTGCGCCAAAAGAGGGAAAAAGAGGAAATTAAGACAAATACATGTTAACTCAGAATTCACAACGCTACAACAAACACTTGGACAAACACATAAACAATTCTAAACTCTTTTACATAATCCTTTCCAAAGTTGAAATTTGTTAATAAAAATCCAGCTTTGGAAGCGCTTATAAAAAGACAAAATATTAGTATACACACGCACAATTTGAACGATTTTTATATTAAACACACAGTGCAAACCTGCGAGATCAGTGTTCATGACTTGATTTTCTTCTAATTGTGTTGCCATCACAAAATATTAAAAACAAAACTCAATGCAAAAATTTACAAAACTTAGCCGCACGTGCTTTCGATAGCAACAGCTGACTTAACAGCTGTCATTCTCACATGGGACTGTTAAATTTAACATTTTGAGTTTGGGGCATAACAGTCTGATGTTTTCTTAATGCGTTAATAGCAAATTTGTGCTAATTAGAAAACTTTTAAAAAACATGCAAATGCCAGATAAAGTGGTCATTTTCCCCATAGTGCACTGGGACACGTTAAAAGCGTTATTTCTGGAAAGGATGGAGCAGTTTAAGTCGCACTCATTCGCACTGCCAAGGGTCAATTCAAATGCGCAGTAGCGAAGCTTGCAGTTCTGCAGCTTCTGGATGGCTCTGTTGAAAGTCTGAACCTTCCAACGGGGGGTGTATGTTCGGAGCAGAACCCCTGTGCATCGCCGCCCATGTAAAGTTCTTTTAACTTTGCCAACATAAATTAGCTAATCTTAAATCCAAAGGCCATCTCCTACCAATATTGTTTTCCTTAATCTTCTCTGTTATATTCCTCTCCTTGCCTGTTCCATTTATAGAAATTGCAGTTGCGCGGCTGCCTAAGCTCTTTTATACATCATTAGCAGAAGCGCAGTCGCAGCAGCGCTGCTTTTGCAGAAGTATTAGAAATTTTGTAAAGAGCTGGCAAGGGTCACTTGCACCAGAGAGGACAAAATAACCAGAGATGAAATCGCTCTCACTGTTAAGTTAACAGAAAAAAAACCATGAAGTCATCGAGGCGTTGCAGTTTGCGGAGTCAGCAAAGACAAACAGCTGCGCGCTGTTTTGTTTTGGCTACAAATGCGATAGAGAAAAGACACAAGCGAAAGGGAGGGCATGTATATCGCGCTCTGTCATTTCGTTCTGTGTGTGTATCTCTTGTATATTTTTATGTGATGTTGCCAAGACAGTTTGTATAGAAATTCGTATTGTTGTCATTGTTGCCAATCTTCACCAAAGTGACTTCTCATTTTATTGCCTAAGCGAATGGCAACCTGTTGCCTGTTGAATTGCACCTGTTATCGAGTTGGCATTTATTTTAATTTATCTAAGCGCGCACTTTTAAATAAAATTTGGGAAGCTTTCGATATTGGTAAATTCACACACAAAGGAAATTGACTGAAAATTTTGTATGGAAATTATTTTTATCATCCGAAAGCATAGTTTGCGAAACATATGATTTTTTCCCATTTTCGAAATTAATTCCCCAAGATAGGAAAATGAGGTGGAGGGTGAAAAATAAAAGTATAAATTATACAAACACATTATTTTATAAGAATTGAAATAAGGGAAAATTATTGAAATGTTTTAAAAATTAATTAATTAATGAATCGCCGGAAAAGTTTGAATTGGAAAATTTGTTTCATCCGATTGACTAAAAACTCGGCTTGTAAGCATAGTACGCGAAATATTTCGACACGTGTATTCCCGATTTTGAAAAATCTGCCCACGAGGAAAATGGCCGCAAATTCTGCATGCAAGAACCCATTTTTCATCCCATTGACTTGAAACTTGGTTTGTAAGGATAGAATGCCAAATAATTTGTGATTTCAGTTTCCGATGCTGGAAAATCAGCCCCCAGGGTGTGAAAAACTCTGTATGGAAATCACTATTTTTCATCCGTATGAGTTAATACACGGTAGGGACAGTAGACAAAATAATTTGAATGTGATTTCCCGTGATTGGAAAATTCACGACAAATGGTGGGAAATGGGTTGGGGGGTGGGTATTGAAGTTCGAGGTGAGAAAAAAGAGTTCTAGGAAGAGTTCAAGGCTTATTGTCCGCATAGCATACAATATTAATAATGGCAGAGTTTAAGGAGGTTTTCATTGAAAATCAAAAATTTTTTCGCACTTAGATCCATTTTTCGACTGATGGTTCCTGTGGCAGCTATAAGATATAGTCATCCGATCCGGTCGGTTCCGACATATTAGCAGCGTGCAGTAAAAAGAAGACTCTGTGCGAAATTACAGCTCGATAACTTCAAAACTGAGGACATCGACAGACAGACGGACAAAGCTCAATCGACTCAGTTCGTCGCCCTGATCAAGAATATATATAGTTTATGGGGTCCGAAATGGGTTGCAAACTTCTGGACAAAATTATAAATCCCTTTGCAAATTTATAAAATCTGGAGTTTGAGAGGATTTTGATTTTTTTTTTGCTGACTGATGTTGATTGTCGGCACGTCTCGATTGCTTTCGGCCAGATATAAGGTTTTCGTGGTGCCACCTGGCCCATTTTCGCAACAAAATGACTAGCATTGTTTTCAACAAGTTCTGGCGATGGGTTTTATCAAACCACAGCGGATGCGTCTTCTGCGTCTCCCTTATGCACTTATCAAAAATAAAAGTGCAGATGTTGGCGCGATAAGGGTTTTTAGCAAATTCCTTACGGAATACCTGGTAGTGCAATTGCACACGCCGAAGAATGAATCCGTTGGGTTCTTTAAGGCCAACCACTCCGTAAAATTTTTTGCGAAAATAAGACTCTCACTCGCTTGCCTCTGCGCCACGTCGATTTTTGATAGAATCTCATCGCAAGCTGAGCAATTAAACTTCTTCTTGTTAATGAGATATTCATCAAAATATCTACGCGAGGCAAGCTCACTAAAGGTGGCGACATCTGGAATCGGGGCATCACTCATGTCCTCTGTGCATTCAGATTCAGTAGTTACCTCCAGCCGCTGCGCCTCCTCAACCTCCACCGACGGCTGCTCGTCGGGCTTTGCAATCCAGTCTAGCTGAGCTGCATCGTCCTCTTCGCAGTTTTTTCCCTCCTCGGATTTGGTAATGATTTTCATCGACAGAAGGCGAGCAGTCAGGAACTGCAACTCTCGAGCAGATGGTTTGGTGTTGTTTCCCAATCGAGCTCTAACTGCACCAAAAAAGTTTTCTAGGCTGTCCTGACTCAGCTTGGATGTAAAAAATAAATTCTATTCCTTCATCCAACAAGTCTTGGCACAAGTCCACGATATTATTCAACGTGCCGATCATACCTTGATGGCATTGATTTTGGTTAACGAAATATACTGACTCAAGGTACGAGAGAAACTCGGTAAGTCCCGACTTAACGTGGCTTGTACGACTGTAAGGTGTCTTACACTTCGCCTGCGAGGACCTGCTGTTGAGTAAGTCGAATCCCCTGTCCATCTGTGACAAGAAATCGGCAGTCGCTAATGCAACCTTCATGGCGCCTTCCGAAAATTGCTTTCCCTCCCAACAGACCCTGATGGCAGCAGCAACAGATAGTGAAAAAATCTGTGCTGCGTATTTCACGCCCATCTTTTGAAAGGTGCTCGGGTTTACGTGGACTTCGGTCAACTTGGGCAGCATCCTGGTCGTCCCGCTTGCTCGGTCGATCCGGTACAATTCGGTAATAACTGCCCAGCTGGCGAAGCCCATGGGAGTGTGAACATTACAATTTATTAAGCAATTTCGGAAGCTCTTTAACAAATGGACGTAGTCGTAAAGAAGATATATTTTCTTTCCGTTTCTTATATACTGCATGACGGCGAATGACTCAAGAGAGCTAAAGGCGGACCGATTGGAGCTGCCCTGGTCGCAAATCAGTGCACGGAACTTCAGGCCCAGCTTCTCCAATACGACCACATTCTCTAGGAGAATTTCCTTCAGCTTCGTCCCATGGGAGTGTGAACGTTACAATTTATTAAGCAATTTCGGAAGCTCTTTAACAAATGGACGTAGTCGTAAAGAAGATATATTTTCTTTCCGTTTCTTATATACTGCATGTCGGCGAATGACTCAAGAGAGCTAAAGGCGGACCGATTGGAGCTGCCCTGGTCGCAAACCAGTGCACGGAACTTCAGGCCCAGCTTTTCCAATACGACCGCATTCTCTAAGAGAATTTCCTTCAGCTTCGTTTGAGTCGTACGGTGCCCACAGTAGTAAGAAAAACAGACTTCCACGGCTGCACGATTCCTTTTACTTGGAGGAACAGAAAATTTGTTGCCAACTCCCGTTCTCTAACACCACTACCGTAGTCGACGAAGCCATCGATCTGATCAGTGCTGGAATTATACTCTAATTCCGTTCGACCGAAAATTTCATCAAAGACGATGACGCAGTTCTTCTCGTTCTCCGTTATGACCATGACGTGCTTGTGGATGTTATCGCACAATGCCGGGCGCAATTCGTCGAATCGGGTTCCAATTAAAAAGCGTTCTGGGATGTGGCAAAGGAAGCTGAAGACCAGAACACATGTATCTGTAGCATTTGGCGGAACGGTAGTAAATGTTCATGAGCAAATTTTTCTCAACCGCATTGTAGTTCCTGCGCTTGTCGCTAAGCAATATTCTCGAAAGAGCTTGCAAATCTTCGATAGCTACGTTTGGAATTACAATGCACCGCGCAGTCTGCTCCTCATGGTTTTCCTGGCTCTCTTCTATTTTTTTCCGAAGCTTTCCAATTTCCTCTTCCATTTCTAGGCATTTTTCATCCAATTTATCATGATTTTTCGACAGCTCCACGAATTTGTTGCGCCAGTATTGTTCGTTCCTACAGAACATTTCGCATCGTGCACAACCCAATTCTACCGCCTCTTCTTCACCCTGGACCACGTCAGATAGCAGCTCCTCCTGATCCCCCTGGATCCCCTCAATATCCATAATGGGATAGGTTTTGTTTTTTTCCTCTTAAGAACATCCTGAGGGTGGAAGTGCTTATTGCAGATGTACAAATGCACGTTGCTCTGCATGGACGATTTGGTTTTAATACCCTTGCAAATGCTGTTTTTGAAATGTCAGAATTAAGAACATTTACATAAAAATCTAACAATTTTTTCGACAGTTTAACATCCGATTTCGACCAAATTTCACGAATCTTTTTGAAAACATCAAATTAGCAATCGCGGAGTTTAAGAAGGATAAAATTTAAAACAGAAAAGTTTTTCTCACTAAAACTCATTTTCCGACCGATTGGTCCTATGGCAACTATAAGATATAGTCATCCGATTTTGACAAAAATTTGCAAATCTGTTTGAAAGCATATAATATTAATTATCGTTGAGTTTTATGACGCTAGCATTGAAAACAAAAAAGGTTTTCTTACTAAGACCCATTTTCCGACCTATTGTTCCTATGACAGCTATAAGATATAGTCATCCGATCTTGACCAAAATTTAAAAATCTGTTTGAAAGCAAATAATATTA
>JBAMBO010003836.1:0-57155 GCA_037044535.1 Lordiphosa magnipectinata
TGATACTAACTGGATGTTTGTTTGAAGTGTGAACAGCAAAACAAGTCCGCTGATGAGAGAATTTGGATATTTTCGAAACAGCGAGAATATTCCAAAATGGCAACACTGATCTGAAGCGGCAGTCAGATTACGACTCTTTAAAGAATTCTGAAGTTCCATTAAGTTGCACAAATCTAAGGAAGTTTTAAATAAGGGAGTTCCATCGAAGGTCTATAAATTATCTCTATAAAATATCTAACACGAGCTCAATCTAAGGCTGTACCAAGGAATGATCAACAAGATTTAATGCTTAAGGAGAGTCTGAGTCTGCAATTAATTGAAAGAAGTATTTGTTGAACAAAAATTTACCTACTATTTTGGTAACTATGAATAGCTGACCAAATTTGTTGGTCAGTTGATCTCATAACATTAAGATATACAAAAATGAAAAAATTTGAATATAAATAAAAAATGTACTAAAAATCGAGTAAAATATGACGCAAAATACAAAATCCTTTAGAAAAAAATTTCTATATAACGAATTGAAGTTTGCACTACAATATAAGTTATAACTAAGAAGTAGCAGTAAATTGTGAAAATTTGGTCTTAGGGTTATAAAAACGCAAAAAAGTGCGTAAAAAAGTGTGGCGTGAAAAGCGTAAAATGCAACTGGATATAACAGCAAAAGTATCCAGATTGAAATATTCAATTATAGAATTTAATAAATTCAAAAAAAAAGTTCAGCTTCATTAGAAGTGAAAATCGAAATAAAAATAATGTTAAATAAACAAAACAGAGCAACTATAACTATGGTTCCATACGCAAATAGTTTAATGAAATATGGACGGAAAGGTGTCTAATATCTGACAATTACCCAAAATTTTCATCCAAATTTGGGCAAGTTATTTGCTTGTGGGACCTTAGCTCACGGTTGCCACTTGAACAAATTAAATTACACCAAAAAATTTTCAAAAAAGAGCCAACAAATTTTCTTCCCCTTATCATGTTATATTTTTATTTAATAAAATAAAAAAAATCGTTAAATTATATTTTCATTTCATTTCTTGAGTATTATTAAACGTACCAAAAAACCCAAAAAATATTTCATCTATTAGTTAGTTACTGTGGGGCAATAAAATGTTAAAATTGAGATTTTAATCTCAATATCTTCCTCGGTCTTAATTCTATATTGTGTCCAAATTTCAAAACAATCCGATGAGTGGTTATAAAGATAAAACGGTAAAACAAAACATCATATGTCTTAAGAAGTCTGAATAAAAATTGGTCCTAAAGACTTGTACGAGTATAACTAAAGAAAGAACGCTTCCAATCTGTAAAAAAAATTTCCACTTTAGGACCAAATACTTTTTTCACATATTCATTAAGGGACGATTTCTCATCTCCTATATAGCTGCTATTTGCCAGATAAACATTGAATTTATTCTGTAGCTTGTTAGACAGAGATGTATTCAAAATGGTATTTCTTCGCTTAAAAAAATCGTAGAATTGTTTGAGATACTTTATTTGAACTCTCTACTTTCATAGGCAGTCAATATAAAATCACTCAACGTGCCTAAGCAGCTAACGCGCCTTAAGCTAAAGTTACTAAAAATTTATACTTGATGGACCATTTCCGAAAACAGATTCGTGTTTAGCAGATGTAAATAATCTAGAACCACTACCAACCCATCAATTTTCTGAATAAAGTCCATTTTTTGTGTCTTGTGTTGATTTTAAAGTAGATTCTAATCTCGATCTGATTCTGATTAAAATTCCGTATTCAAATCTTCAATAATCTTTAATTTCAAGAATACAATTTAAATAACCTTTGGATTTCTGGGTTATTCATTAAATTTACTATTTCTTTTGGCTTAAATTGTAGACTTCTAGAGTCTGAGCCAAGGAAAGTATTTAGGGAACATCCCACTGCTCAAACAAGCTCGCGCCACCATTTTGTCAAGGCTATTCCCAAAATAATGTGTGGTCTTACTTCGCTGAATTTTTGAAACTGTTTTAGTTTCTGCGCCTTTTTCGGGCTCCATGCAAGAGAACCAATTCCAATAAAAAGGTGCCAGTGCACCAACAGGAAAAAAGCACCATATTTGGTGCAAAAACACCAAATGTGGCAACCGTGCCTTAGCTTAAGCTTAGTTCTCGAAGCAGCAAAAGTACGGAAAAAATCATCGAAAATAACGGCAAGATTTTTTATAGCCCTTGACTTTTGCTTTCCATATATTCTCCAAATATCCCTGAATATAAAAAACAGAATGAAAAAAAAACCAATTAACCAATTTCAAATGCTAGCAAAACGGAGCTGACAATGCAGTGTGACCGTGAAAAAGGGTAAAACCGCCGTTTTACGTTGTGTATGTGACAAACACACAGGCTGGTAGTATAATCCACACAATCGTCGTGGCGTTTCCACATAGCTCTCAATGTGTGGATGCTATGAGCCGCTATTCGAATTCAAACTAATTACATTAGTTTGGTTTGACGGTCGGTGGAGAAAATAACTTCTTTTCAGAAAGGTGAGAGTTAATTTCGGTGGAAATGCTTCCATTAACAAGAAAAAATTGTGCTGCAGTTGACTTGGAAAGCCTCCAGCAGCAATCCGAAGCGCAGAAAGAGCTGTAACAGAGTTGTTTGCTTGCCCGGGTCAATGCCGATAAAACTGATAAAGAGCTACTACAGCAATACATAGTTTTATGAAATAAAAACAAATAAATAATGAAAATCTATTACATATTTTATTGTTTTGGCACCCCATGAGATTCGTATCGCGTCTGGAGAGCACCCTCCTTCACTTTGGAGCCAAGTGCTCAATCCAAAGAGGCAGTTAAAACTGTTGGCTCTCATACGGAAGCGATGCATCGATGTTTTTTTTTTTCAACATCGATGTTCTTACTTTTCTTCCATCTCTAAAAGCGTCGGCAGAGGAAGCGGGAAAATTGTAAGAGGACTTATTAAAATTTGTAATTTATAATATATATGTTCTAAAAAATTATTTCTCAATTAAATAAAATAGGAGAGCTTGCGATGGTGTTGAACTTGCCCAGTCGCAGGATCGAAAATATGGACAAATATCTAAATAGTAGGTATTGGAGCACACAACACGGAAACATGCACATGATTTGCCCATGTGAATGTTATTTAGTGGGTTTCTGGTCTTTCCCGCGTTTCACGTATACTATATTTTGACCAACTTTATTACTTATTTTGACCAATTTTTAAATTATATGCAGTACTACTATCAGAAACATCGAGGTTTAAAGTCGATGTTTTTTCCAAAACATCGAAGACATCGATGTTTGTCAAACATCGGAATCATCGATGGTTGCGAACATCGATGTTTTCCCCTGCTCTACTGAGAACCCCAGTCGGTACTCCCTAGACCAAGCCTGTCGGGGCTAAAAGAGAAGAAGAACACCGAGCTATTATTGGTACCACTGGATGAGCAAGAACTAGGCTGCTGCCTTGCGTAAGATTGTGGTGGTTGTGCGTTAATACCTACATCGCGGGCAGAGTCTCAATTTGGTTCTCGACGTAGCGTATCAACCGGGTGCTGTGATCCAAAGTTCAGAAGTGGGTTTAGATGGACGTCTCATGTCACACCCGACAGTGTTCTTTTCAAATAAGGCCACTGAGCCGCTGGTGTCTGCTTCTTGCTTCCTAATCTTCCTCCTCTCTCAACCACGATGTGCTGTATGAATGAAAACGTAAATTTCCAGTAACCAAAATCTGTGATTAAGGAAAAGAGCTAGCCCCTTAGCTAAAACCTTGGGCATTAATGATGCTCATTTTATATTCTGAATTTTTTTTTAGTGTTGATTTCGAACTATCAGTTTTTTTTTAACAAATCACAGCTGGAAAAGAGTGTGAGGTAACCTTAAAAATACCAAATTTGGCATTTTTTTTGCGATTTTGGCATTTTTTTCGGATATCTCAGCACACTATTTGGTTTTTAGGATCCAGTCGCGCAATATAAATCACTTTTTTCGTACCGTGCTGAAACATAAAAAGGGTTTTTATGCTGACTAAAAGTATGCAAAATATTTATAACCGCGGAATATGATTCCCAAGGTATGGGATTAATTTGAAAGAATTTGAGAAACGAGCGGAATTTTTCCTCGAGTTCCGAAACTAAAAAAAAAAAAACAATATGGCACTCTTTACCATGCTTGACAATGTTTTGGATTTGTTGCCACATTGACATCAGCACAAGTTTCAAATCAAGTGAAATTCTAATTAACCATTAAGCGAATCGTTACCAAGACTTGAAATTATACCCACTTTTAATTCAACAGACTCAATCTCAATCATTTTTAGACCGATTAGCTTAATAACAAAATGTACCACAAACCGAATTCTTCAAATCATGTCGAGTCCTTATTTTATAAGGATAGCTTTAAGACTCTTTCAAAACATTTAATTTAATCATATAAAACAGAACCATTAAACAAACCATTTAAATTAACAGTGGCCGAAAATCGAGAACTAAAAGAACATTTTATGATTCTTTTATGTGTTTTTTCGTGCCTTGGGTATAAAAACATTAGAAAACAAAAACGTTTTAATCTTTCCCACAGACAAAAATTGCAGCGAATATTTGGATTTTTGGTGCTTAAATGAATTCTGCATTAGACAGAATTAAAATGGCGTGCTGAAGCTGGTGCATTCATTTTAATATTTTGTATTTCGTAAATAAACAAATATTTCTTCCTAATAGCAACTTTGCGTTTAAATACAAAAAGCAACCAACTAAATGCTTAGTATTCTCCATTATACTTTTACTTAATATGTACAGAAAATATCAATACTAAAATCACATTGATTCTAAGCAAGCTAATAATAATATTTAAACTAAGTGATCTAAACTATATGCCTTGAGTTGCAAATGGAAATTAGAGAGCTGCATGATTGCAGTCAAAACAAATCCACAAAATAAATTGAATAAGTTTTGATATTGAATTTAAGTGAATGTGAATGCTGGTAGAGTGTCAAATTTACAACAGTCAATCGATGAGGGGCCGAATTGAATTGAATAGAGAATAGTCAAATCAATTGAATGGTGACACAACTAATCTTTGACAAGGACTGTGATATATTTGGGGTTTTTACGTCAAATTGGTTATCAAGTAATCTGTTTAAAAATTAAATTTAATCTTCAACTGTAGTGAACTGACTTTTGTGTGATTATCTTGATGTTTGTTATTTAAAAAAAAAAATAGATATATTTTTGTACATGTCTTAGGGCCGATATCTTATCTTCTAAAAAGGTGAGAAATATCTATTTGACAAGTAAAGCTATGCAAAAGATAAAGTTCCACATAACCAAATTGGATTACAAAATCTATATATAAACTTAATTAAAACGTCTAATAAAGTGGTAGCACTTTCAGTGAAAACCTGATTTGCCGTGTCATTTTATGTTGGTTAAAAGTTTGTCTGTCATCTAAAATTATGGAAAACACAACAAAAAGGCAACGTGTTAAAAATTTTACAGACGAGAAGGAATAGGAACTAGTAGCTCTAGTTGAGGATAACAAGAATTTCACCGAGAACAAGAAGTCCGATGCGGTCACTTGGAAACAAAAGGAGCAAGCATGGGCAAAACTGGCGTCCACTTACGCAAGCACGACCGAAATTCAGCGCAATGATCAGGCCATCATGGGATGAACCAGGCAATCTTGCAACCACATCTTGCCAAAAATAACTTTGCTTGCACATCTATCGAGAAATATCCCTTTCTGTTACGGTATATCGGCATTGAACCCTTACATGGGTGCAATCAATAGCTCCCATAACTTTCGGGAATTTAGCAATTTTATAAAAGTCTCGAATGACCTCATTGGGTACCCTAAACATAATGTAACTGCTGTACAATGATGCAATAGCATAGGAAACTTCTTTCACTACCCGACATGCTGTAACTATGCTCATTCCACAAAAGACCCCCAACAGAAATTAGCAAATTAGCACAAGCATAGAATCTCTATGCTAAAAGCAGCTTCTTTATTGGAGGCAAGCAACATTTCCTAAAAAGATGGATTATTTTAAGATTGTTGAAGGTACAAACTGAATAGTTTTTCATTTTATGAATACGGAATCTTCCATGCACTTAAAGAAAATCGGCGTTGGGCTATATGCTGTCTCTCTATAAATTGTCACAATGTTTTCATCAGAACCTACACGTGACTGAAGGTAAATAGTCCGGAGCAAATTCAATTTACAAATTGCATTGGCAATGCCTATATGACACTTGCCTATATTGGTGACCAATAATGAGACAAGGCTTGCGAAAACGGTACAAAAAGATACATTAGTGTTGGTAGTTTGATTGTTCAGCCAATATTGTTTTTGTCCGAAATAATATTGGCCGACTATATCGCCCAGTGTCATATTGCCTTTAGCACAAATTCAAAACCCACACCAAAATATGCCAATTTACAGTGAATGGCAAAAAGTCAAATGCCTATCTAACACATAGTGGCTATCAGGGGGGGTCGAAGTAGGCAATGAAATCGAAATTTCACTATTTGTTGGATTATCTGATACATTGCAGCTATCTTGAAGAAGAGAAATTGCCCCTTAGCTTATTTTTTGATAGTACATTTTGTTGTTGGAGATTTCATTTTTAAGCAGATAACACAATAACCCTAATTATAATTTCTTAAAATAATACTGATCAAAACTAAAGTATCGAACACAGGCACAATCGACCGTGGTACCCGACCGAAGCTAAAAATGATTTTAGTTACTGACCCTAGCGTAACAATTATGTGGAATTTTGCTTATGAATTCCATCTGGCAGGCTCGTGTGCTTAGTTACTAGCGAAAGTGGTGAACCTGATGTCGGTTTCTTCAGCAGTCACGGTGAAATGGTTTCATTCATTCATTAAGATCTCCTTTTTTTTGTTTAGATGGTGTTTGTCGCGGTTAGGTTTCCTTCAAATCAGGTACACAGAGAAATATATGACATTCTAAAATCATTACCAAATGGCCATGATTTTGGTCTGTTTTTCCCTTCATAAAACACAAACGGTGCTCTTGAAAATAAATGTAATTTGAATGATTATAATTTGCTAGGCAAAACGGTTCTGAACCGATCCGAACCAAACCGTACCGAACCGCTGATTCATTATCGTAAAACGAACCGTAAACCAAACCAGCGTATTTTATAAACAGCTGAACCGAGCCCAAAACCAAATATGCAAACGGTTTGGTTCGATTCGTTTCATTCATCGGCGAGATTGAAGGAAAAGCGGCTTACTGAAGATAAATATTATTGTAAATTTTGGGAATTTATATCAGGAAAATCAACTTAAGGGTAGTGTATATTTTTCAGAAAATTATTTTTTTCGATTTTTTTTTATTTGCTTAAACGTTCTATTAGGGTATTAAAAACATTCTGTAAAACTTTTAAGCACAGCCTACAATATGTTTTACAACAAGAAACCCAAACAATTTGGTTTTCCGACGCTTGTATATGGAAAAAAAATTTCATAGACCCTTAATATTTGTTAAAATTGGATGCTTTTTTAGATTTTTAATGAAAACAAGTTATAAAATGTTCGTAATTTTCTAAAAAGTTGCTTTTGAAAACAAAATTGGATATGGAAATTTTGGAGATTATTTTTTTTGCACTTTTACTCGAATTTATTCAGAACTATTTAACTGATTTTGATAAAAAAAAAAATTCGGTGAAAGCTTACACCCAAATGCATCAAATTAAAGTTTAAAATCTATTCAAAAGAATTTTTATTTTAACGAAAACAGCTGTCGAAATTTTAGATGCGTTTATCTCGAAACCACTTTTTACAAAATGGTTGCAAAAATATTAAGAATAACTGTTTACCGATTTTCAAATTTCTTTTTAAAAATTACACCGAATACCCGCCATTATAGTCGGAACTAGGATATTTGGAAAAGGTTAAGAAATAACGGAATTAGGACTAATAAAGGAGGCAAAAAAGTCGATTTACAAAATTTTGACTTTGAAACCCCTTAATTCTGCTATTTATTGACAGTGCCCAAATATCCTAGATCCGACCATAATGGAGGGTATCCGGTGTAATTTTTAAAAAGAAATTTGAAAATAGGTTAAAACCCCTTAATTCTGCTATTTATTGACCGTGCCCAAATATCCTAGTTCCGACCCGAATTACATCTGTTCTTACCAAGACCCCGTTTTCAGTTTTACATTCAGATAATCCGTTCTCAAAAAATTTTTGCAACCAAGGGCCTATGTTTTAACATTTTGGCCAACTTTGAAACGGTGGAATACAACAAACGCAGCAAAAACAACAAAAAAAAATTTCTAAACTTAATTTCACCGATTACGTATCAAATAAAAAAAACCGCTTATTAATGTCAATTCAGGTTTTTGTGTAATTTGTACACCTTTAAAAAATTACCCCTTTAAGAACAGCTCAAACATTTCGTTTCCTGTGTTTAGGTTTACGGTCGCTGAGTTTCAAGTAGACACTCGCCGTTCTTAATAATTAGAGCAAACCTGCTCTCCAAAACTTATGGACAGCGTTGGCATATTCGACCTTATGTAGCTGCAGTGGGTATCAAAATCTAACCAAAAGGCACAACAACTTCAATCCGGTTCCCACGGCAATCGGGTCGTCGTCCCGGAACCGATGCAGTGTCCAGTACACTGCCCAAGGATTGCCAACCCCGGTCAATGGGAAGTCAAAAACTTACAACTTCAACAAGAAACATTCCCAACCGTTACAACAACAACTACAATCAGTTTCATGCATTCAATTTTAAACTCGCCATATATAGAGTCGCACAGTCGCGGTACTTGTATTTTGTTGTTGCTTGCAAATAATGGCGTTTTGGCCAGGCATCAAAGGCCATAGTTGCCCTTCTGTTTTAAAATTATCAATTTAAAGATTTATTGCTTTAAGGGCCGATTTCTCATCTTCGACATAGATCTTTCTGACACATAGACTAACAAATAAGAGAACATTTTAAGTTTATATGTCAAAATTTGTTATATACTTAAAAATTTGACAGTGCACCAATGAACCGTTTGCTTCACAACTACTTTATAAGCCGAACCGATGGTTGAAGACCTTCAGTAACTACTGAACCGAAACAATCTTAACACCTTAACGGTTTGCATTCTTGGATTATATTCCATCAAAAATATTTGATACATACGATTGATTTGATTATTTTTTTTGGCAATTGTAAATTGCAGCAGAAAAGTATGCTCTAAATTTTCAACAATCGTTTCTAGCACAAACAACTGCTATACTAATAGGGTTCTGAAAATGTATGCATGTATGTTTTGCCATGTTTAGCACTTTTTTTAAAACGACTTTTTGCGTTCTTAAATTTGGAATTTTAATACCTCCATATATTCATTCACACACAAGTCTTTTTGTTTCTCGGCGCTTAATTTGTGGAATTACTAGTCACAAAAAAATTAAATACTTGATAAATGATTTTGTATATTTACAATTGAGATGTTTTAATTCAGTGATAGAATTTTTACCTATTTCTTTAAATCGCTTTGTTGTATTTAAAATACAAAATTTCTTGATAATTAATTTATAAGAACCTTTCCAAGAGAATATAGTTGGCCGAATTTGTTTTCATTCACAAAAATATGATTAAGACTAAGCGGCTTTAAAGACTCGAATTTCTTCCCAAATTCACACAAGGTAGGCACTTTTCACAATAAAACTTATCGAAGAAATAAGCCGAATCGAATCGTTATCATTCGGTTTCAGTTCGTTTTAGAATTTTTGAAAACACACTGGTTGGTTTCGTTTGAATTAAATATTTGCTCACAACTAAAAAGCAAGTCACACGCACAATATTACAAAGAAAGACTGGTCGTCTGTACAGCTATTTCAAGAACTAACCGGTGGTAAGTTCAGTTGACCATGCCCAACAACAGCAGTTTAGCAACTAACTCGCCATGTCGGAAAAATAAAAAAATAAAAATTATTTTTTGAACATATTTTCGAAATTTGTCATATTTTAACAGATAAGGCTGGATTCCAGAAGACATAAAAATTTATTTCGGCACAATGCTTCATACAAATAAGACTGCTGTGTAATTGCATTCAGATTTCCGAACATTTCAAAAGTGTTTCTACTCGTGTGAAGTTTGACATAAAAATTTATTTTCGTGAGTTCTGAATTGAAAAACCTTTACCAAAAAAAATAAGGAACTCCAAGTGGCTTTACACTTTACACACAAACTATAAAAAAATATGACAAATTTTGAAATAAACTGAATATAATAGAGGTAAATCAATAGTTAAAATTGCTGCCAAAACAAAATTCTTCCTTTGGTTTATTATTATTTATTGTTTATTCTTAAATTTCCAAGCACCAAAAGAAATATTGTTATATATTATTGTGCTAGTCACTAAGACAACAGTTGATGAAAAATATTAAAACATTGAGAAACAAAAGAATACAATTTTGTTTAATTAAATTAAGTTTAGTTACACTTCACAGACTCAGTTACAAATAAAAAAGAAAATCAGAAATCAGAAGAGTTAAATAACAATTTTTGTTTAGCCGCAGTCTTATTGAAATGAATATCGAGTATTAGGAAAAACATATTTTTGTTGATCTATTCACTAAACTAAAATTTTTGTATTAATCCCCTTAGAAAAGTCAAACAATTTTATTTGCTTTCCTCCAACCTGCCCTAACAACTTCTTAAGCAATTTCCATACAACTCAAACGCTTTCACGCACTCGTTCAGATTAAGTACCTTATAACTAAATATCTTACTTTTATTTAACTTTTCTTTTTTTTTAGCTGCCTCTTAATGCTTTAATTAATCAGCTTGCTGTTGGAATTTAATTTGAGGCAACCAGTTGCCTTTATTTAATTGTTGTCATTTGGTCTCGCTTTGTAATTTTGCACTTTGGTTCACTTTGGTAACACACTTTTGATGACTCTATTTTCTTTATTTTCCTTTTTTTTTTACTTTTTATTTAATGAGCAGCTACTCTGAGGAAAAAGTCTTGCCTACTTTTGAGGCGAGACGCAATGGCACACACACGAACGAACGAACAAACGGACGCACGATACTACGAAAGGATAACGACGACGGGGCGCTTGCAGCAGCAACACATCCGTACCGTTTGAATTCACGATTTGTACTAAAAATTGGAAAATTGAATTTGCCCCACGAATGCCACACATTTTGCTTAACTCCGGGACTTGCTCTCTGTTTACAGGCGGCAAAATGCAAAAGTGTACTAAAAACGAACCAAGGAAATTTCCCTTCGGGCTATTTTGTGGCTCGTTTTGGGTCGTTGGCCATAGGTTTTCGGCAGCGGTGGCGTCCACATGTTGCCATGGCCAGCAACCTGTTAGAAGACATCAGAGTGGTTGGTCCCCTCTCGTCAATAGCTAAATTTTATAAGTGAATGAAAATGAATAGTGGGCGATGTGGGGAAGGGGGACCCAAGGACTTTAGAAATGATGGGGTGAATGGGGGAAAAAGTAAAATAATGAATGAGAATTGCGAATGGTCCATAAGGATACTTTTGGAGCTTAGAGAATATGTGTTCCTCAGTTTAGAACAAATAACGAGTTGAAATATGCCTTCACTAAGAAATAGAATACAATTTAAAATATGACGCTAAAATTCTTAGTTCGTAAATTATTGTTAACCATCTACCGCAAGAGATTGAGAGAAGCTTGGCCCTGGCCCTCCTGGAGGAGCTGTTTGAGCCGATTATACTTTATCTACCGCTATTGTATTCCATTCATATAGTTAAAACCAAGGTTGCACGACGGCCCGGAACGGAAACAGCAGAACCGATTCAGTTCTGACCTACCTTCAACCGAACGTTTTAAGATTATGACCACCCGAACCAGATCCGATCTGTTTGGAATAAGGTTCGGTAACAAATATTTCACTTTCAAAAAACAACTCACAATAAAAAGCCCCAAATTCGCCCTGAAAATTAGAAATTCTCCTATAAAATCCGATTCACCCTTAATTTTATAAAAATATTTATTTTAAGGCTAAATTTACAAAATATCAGAAAAGTTTTCTAAAATATAGAAATTTTTATCAAATTTTAGATTTTCTTAAATATAGAAAAATAATTTTCCGAGTGTAGTAAAGTCTGAGAATAATGGTCTTTATAAAAGCAGCAGAAAACTGGACCTTCAAAGAAGATGCTATAAAAATTGATAAGGTATGGTTAAGTTGGGTTAGCTAAGGTTGGGTAAGGTAAGGTTAGTTAAGGTAAGGTAAGGTTAGGTTAGGTTACGATACGTTAGTATAGGTTACGTTAGGTTAGGAAAGGTTAGTTGAGGTTATATTAGGTTACATTACGATACGTTAGTATAGGTTACGTTAGCTTAGCGTAGGTTAGGTTAGGTAAGGTTAGTTAAGTACTCAGTGTAGATTAAAGCCGTAACCGAAACCTTGAACCGTTAACACTTAAAAAATTGTAACCGTGACCGAAAAATTTTTTTCTTATAACCGTAACGCTCTAACCTTTATTAACATAACGTGTTCCGTACCGAAACAGTAATAAATGTATGGGTTGATGTCGGTTTTTCCTCTACTAGTAAAAGTTTCGATAAACGATAAAAATACAATAGATTGCTTTTATTTTTGTATGAAAAATGAAACGTCATATGGGCTCCCCTTGATTCGTAAGTTTATGGTGCATATTTAAAGTGAAAACAAAAAAAAATTCAGAAAGTTCTGTTTAAAGGGGCGCGAAGAGGCTCGAAAGTTTTTGATAAATTTTCCATTTTTGTTCAAAATTGGGAAACATCTTTCAAAATCGCAATAGCTTGACAAATTTTAAAAATTTGCGACCCGACGCATGTAGCACAGATTTCATTGTTGAAATTTTTATGTAGCTTAAGGCGAATGCGTAATTTTTATACCCGTTACTCGTAGAGTAAAAGGGTATACTAAAGTCGTGCAAATGTATGTAACAGGCAGAAGGAATCATTTCCGACCATATAAAGTATATATATTCTTGATCAGTATCAACAGCCGATTCGATATAGCCATGTCCGTCTGTCCGTCTGTCCGTCCGTCCGTCCGTCTGTATGAACACCTAGATCTCAGAGACTAGAAGAGCTAGAGCAACCAAATTTGAAATGTAGACTCCTTTTGTCTGCACGCAGATCAAGTTTATTTTCAATTTTTGCCACGCCCCCTCACGCCCCCGCAATTTGGAAAAAACGTCATATCTCCTACAGTTTTGATGATAGATGGTTCGTACTTTCTAGAGATATCTAGTACTTAAAATTATTTATCGATTTGCTGAAGGAATGATAAAGATCGGATGAACGATACTCAAGTTATGAGCAAAAAACGGTCAGTTAACACCCACCACCCACCCCACCCATAACCTAAGCATTGCGTTCAGCAGCAATCTTAGTGAGAGAGAGAAAGAGAGAGAGAGACTTAGAGAGCGCACTGCGTTGTGCGTTGTGTGTTAACTGGCCGCCTGACTCGTGACCAAATTCGAGCTGCGACATTAAGGGTGCAGAGTATGTAATAGTCGGGCTTGACCGACTGTCTTATTAGGAAAGGTGATACGTTTTCAAAAGTTTTGTTGTCTGATCTGTTTATCGTGATGAATTTGGAGTCATTTATGTTGGATTTAGTAATTGCCAAATGTCTATTAATATCTGGCGGATAATAAATAGCCGAGTTAAAAAATGTTGCATACTTTTCGGCTGACCCACCTCAGGTGGACAGGACCCCAGGAAGGCTATTAAAAATTTGTTTCCATGAGTAACGGGTATATCGAAGTCGGTTAGAGCCGACTTTAACTTACGCTCTCGTTAGTTCAAACTTTGTGGCCTTCTCACTCCCTTTAAATCTGGAATTTTTTTCATTTTTTTTTAAATTGTATCATAGAACTTTTTTGCGGGCTCAAGGTCTATTAGTTATGATTTTTATCATAACATTTTCTAAAACAAGAAACGCACAACACCACAAAGGAGGCTGGTTGATCGTATAGCTATTTCACAAACTACCACAGTTTGATCATCAGCGATCTTTTGCCCAATTTCAATGAGTTTGCAAAATAAATTGTGTAGTCTATGGTACAAAAGGAATACGTTAAATGGGCGCCCTCTCTAAATTTCCATTTATGCCTTTAAAAGGCACTCTAATATACAATGAACATATACATACATATGTATTTATTCACTAATAGCCTTTTCAAACTGGGCGCAGCATTGTCAAAGCTGCGAAAATCTGCAACACCAAACCCGCAGCTTCAAAATCAGATGGCAGCTAAAATGGTTGCAAAGTAACGCCAAAACGAGTAACGAGTTATATGGTTACACCAATGAAAGCTGGAATTTTGCTACATTTGAGTGATCACCCAGCCTAAGTGATTCCTATTAAAACAAAATCTCGCAACTTCGACTTTGACAGTTTTTTTTTAAGCTGCGGCTGGTGTGAGTAGATTATAAAATTGGCTGCTTTTGTGCACAAAGGATAGAGAGCGATCGAGAAGGAGAGAGCGCAGCTAACTAAAATCTGTACCTTAACAAGAAATTAAAAATTCCTGCGAAGGGACATTCAACAAGATATAGAAGGGAAAGAGAAACAAGTTCTCCGGTGCAATTCTTGGGTCTAGAGCAGCGGTGGGCAGCCTCATAGCCCTTATTGCTCTCACAACACGACCCGTTATTTACCTAAACCCACGACGCAATGGATATTACAACAAACTGGCGCTGAACGAAGGCAAATGACAAAAAAAAAATGTTGTGGGACCATTTCCGTTATTTTTGCTACCCACCGCTGGTCTAGAGGTTGAGCGCGATGATCATAAAGACGATGACGGCTTTGCATTCCTTCGATTTGATACACTTCTGTATAACAAATTTGAACTTGGTACTGAATAAATGTGACTCCATGTGGGCCGCTTTTGTCTGCATAATTTGTCAACGTGATATTTTATACTAATAACAGTAGCCGTAACCAAAACCCGAAACATAATTAGGTTAATAACCGTAACCGGTACCGTAAACCATATCTCACAACCGTAATATAACCGGCCAAAACAGTAACCGTCACCGTAACAGTTATTCGTTTCGGTTTTAATTTCTGATTTGTAATTAAGCAGAATTGATTCCACTTTTACATGACGTGAATGCTTTTGAGAGGTCTGCAAAAGATACAAATTGTGAAATAAGTGTTTACATTAAGATCAGGGGCTCTTCAAGCTTAAACAAACAATATAGCACAGTTGTTGCAGTGTTGCTAACAATAGGGCTTTTTGTCCCATGTGGAAAATCATCATAAACTTGAATCCGACATTATGTAAATTTTAAAAAACATTTATTTTAGTAAAGCAATATTAATATTTGTCAACTATGCAAAAACAAAATATCCTTAAGGGAAATTTTCAGCAAAATTTAAGAGTGTTTTCATGGAATAAAGAGCGCGCATGCGCTTATAGTTGTAACGGTAAAAAGGACATTTGAATTACCCTTAACGGTTCATCAAAGTCAAGAGAGCTAAAAAAGCCCAAAACAAAAATTGTGACCACAACAAAATGTAAACAAATTGATAAGTAGAAATAACTTTGAATGAAGAAAAGACAGAGGAAGCAATTTATGACAATTCTAAGAAACTTGAAAATCTTTTCAAAACAAAAAGGAGGACTTTTGAAAGCTTATGAAATTAAGCGATATAAATATCATAAATAAATTAAAAAAATGAATCAAAATTATAGCAAATTAAAGGCAGACATTGGACTTGGAAAAAAAAAATATAAGTTCAAACATTGGTTTAGATCGTCAACATATTGAAGTCCCTGGCTTAAGCAACAGTGCCCTTCGGTTACACTTATAATTTTAAAACAGGTGCTACTAAATTTTTTTCTTTTTTTGCAAACGACAAAATATTAAATAGATTTATTGTAATAAATGTTTATAAAGCTGCTAAAACAAAAAAAACGGTAAAAAGGGTAAGCTCCGATGAAGTGTTGCCAATTTAGCTATTTAGTTGCTACATCTAGCAAATTTTTAAAGTGGTAATTAAAAATTATGTCTAGCAATTTCAGTATTTTTAAGACTTAGTGCGAGTTAATGCCTAAAAAATTAGTTTGAAACCCGAGTATTATTTCCTTGAATTTAGCAGTGAATAACGAGGACATAATGATTAGAAATGGTAGCTCCAGTTAGTCGAGTGGCCCGACAAAAAAATATTCTGAACAATTGAAACACACATACTGCAATCTGAAATAAACTTGATCTGGGTACGATATACAACTATGTACATGCTAAAATTGGTGTCTCTTTCTCTGAGATCGACGTGGCTATATCGACTCGGCTGTTGACGCTGATCAAGAATATAAATACTTTTCAGGGTCGGAAATGTTTTCATCTCCCTGTTACATACTTTTGCACAACTTCATGATCCCCTTTTTACCCATTTTCAATGGGGACCTGATGAAAATAAGCGATGCCTGTGATAAATTTATGACCGAAACGGCAAGCCATGTTTTTAGTACCAGCTCTTATTAAATAAGTGCTGATTTCATTACTGATTCAGAACTGAGAACGTGATCCAATGAAAATTTTGTGCTCTCAGTCAAATGAACCTGATGAAAACTAAATTGCTCCATAGACTGCAGGTATTAATGTGGTTAAAGTTGACGCTCGAGAACAAGAAGTAGCACACTGTCGTCTTTTCCGATGAAAAGAAGTTCAACTTGGATGGACTGAACGGCTATAACCTACTACTTTCATAACCAACGAAGGAAGGAATGTTTCTTAAATAGTCATTATATTCGTGCAGTAGTTGTAATATTGTGGGGAGGAATATCATATTAAGGGACTTATAAGCTTTAGTTAGTTACATCAAAAATTAAAGCAAATGTCTACAAAACTGAATTGAAATAGGCTTTTTTTCACAATTCTCGAACATTTATGGGAGGATTCAATGGATATGGTATCAGCAGGGAATCAAACCGAATCGTTTTTCGGTTCCGGTTCCGGTTCTGGTACGTACCGAAACTAATGTTTTGGTAAAAGGTTCTGTTTTGGTTCCAATATTATTTCGGTATTCAGTTCCGTACCGGTACATAGATTTTTA
This sequence comes from Lordiphosa magnipectinata, assembly GCA_037044535.1. Classification (NCBI taxonomy): domain Eukaryota; kingdom Metazoa; phylum Arthropoda; class Insecta; order Diptera; family Drosophilidae; genus Lordiphosa; species Lordiphosa magnipectinata. The sequence continues at coordinate 17,063 of JBAMBO010003836.1, forward strand.
TTTCGGTATACCGGTATGTGCCCTTAAGATATAAAGAAAGATCGCTCATTTGTTTCGCGTCCACCCAATTTTTTAGCGATGACATAATAATTATACTCCAATAAACAAACGTTTTACGCTCACTTGCCCTTCTCAAAGGCAAATGTGGAAACTTTGTCGAGTTTTCAATCTTCTTTATTTTGAGAACGTTTCTCAGGATGCCATTAAACTGTTTGGGGAAAATACTCATCTATTTGAATTGTCCTGTTCCTTCTCATACAAATACATGTAAGAATCTACTTAAGCTTCCGCTTTTAACCGGTCCATAACCGAACCCGTAAAACCAGTTAAATTTTTAACCTCCCAAACCTGGACCCGAACCGGACCTCTTCTGATGAAAAAGGTTCGGTTCAAAGAATATCTTTATTCAGGTTTTTCAGAGTATCTAAAATTATCCCAATATTTTGACCGTTTAAAAAATGTTAATAGCGCTGAATCGGAGCATTACAATTTCACTTGGAGAAGGAAATAAAGTCAAGTTGTTAAATGACAAATCAAATCCGTTTATTGATTAAAATAGAAAGTGCGGCCCTAGTAGAGAACTAATGAATGATTACTATAACGAATGAGGTCCATTCGGGTATTGATAAACGGTTTTAATAGCTTCATCAGAATTCATGAACCTAGCTTCGAACCAAAACCTTAGGCTCGATAAGTAAAGGAACCGGTTTGAGAAGCGAACCTAACAATTTCCGAGGGGTTTGAACCCCCGGCCTGATCCTTCTTTAGAATTTCAGAGGTTTGCAGCCTGGGTCAGAGCTGCTTTCCTCATTAAGTTTTATTTGAAGAGAATTGGATAACACAAGTACTTTTTTGTTGTAAGGTTATCATGACATTATAATGAGGATCTAAAAAAATTGGATGCAACATTTTCAAAGAGACTGGTTTTGCAGTCTAGTTGTTGCTCAGTACCGAAATTGTACCGGTACAACGTTTAGGTTCTTTTCGGTTCCAGAAATATCGGTTCTCGGATACCGGTATACAAAAAATTGCAAATATCGGTTCCGGTTCCGGTTCTGGTTCCGGGTTTTAATCGGTTTTTTTCGGTATACGGTTCCGGTTCTGGTTCCGGTTTGATTCCCTGGGTATCAGGATATCGCCCCCATTCATACTGCCAAAGTAGTAAAGCAGTGGATAAACGATCAAAAGATAAAATTGCTCGACCTCAATATTATCGGGAATATTTGGGGACCGCTATCCTGAAAAGTATTTGAGGGGAGAAGACAATTTAACAAATCTGCTACCCTAATTGAGCCTGGTCAACAATATCGCTTAAACTTGTAGAAACTAAAACAAAACGAGAGCGTAAGTTAAAGTCGGCTCTAACCGACTTCGATATACCCGTTACTCATGGAAACAAATGTTTAATAGCCTTCCTGTATGCCTGAGGTGGGTCAGCCGAAAAGTATGCAACATTTTTTAACTCGGCTATTTATTATCCGCCAGATATTAATAGATATTTGTCAATTACTAAATCCAACATAAATGACTCCAAATTCATCACGATAAACAGATCAGACAACAAAACTTTTGAAAACGTATCACCTTTCCTAATAAAAACAAGAAAAAAAGTCGGTCAAGCCCGACTATTACATACTCTGCACCCTTAATGTCGCAGCTCGAATTTGGTTACGAGTCAAACGGCCAGTTAACACACAACGCACAACGCAGTGCGCTCTCTAAGTCTCTGACATATAAGGCCCCCCCTCCTGCCCCCGCAATTTGGAAAAAACGTCATATCTCCCACAGTTTTGCAGATGGATGGTTCGTATTATCTAAAGATATGGACTAATTAAAATTATTTATCGATTTGGTGAAAAAATGATAAAGATAAGATGAACTCTATTAAAGTTATGAACAAAAGAAGGTTACTTCATCCGCCCAGGCGGTAGTGGCGTCATCTATTGGTCAGTTTTGAAAATCCCTCGTTGCTCAAGGCAAGTAGTAGCGACATCTGTTATTCAACAGCGCTGCTTTCAGCTGCTATTCCAGGTACAGAGTATATTACAGTCGGGCTTGAACGATTATCTTACTTGAATCCAAAAAGGGATCTAGAAGGAAAGTCATTGACTTCGAAGAAACTAGAAGAAGCATCAAAACAGCTGCTATAAAATCAACTTGAACTTCCACTTTACTAAATAACTAATTGTATTCAAAGCAAACATATTAAAGACACCTACTCATCCAATGTTGTAAACCAGCCAACATTAATACAGCTCCTTTGGGTACCACAAAAACCGAACCAAACCAACCAACTGATGAACCAACAACAGCAACAACTACTGTGACATCAACGACGACGAACTGTGGCTAGCCAAAGAACAAATGCCGGCAACTTTAACCGCGGGGAAAAAAAACCAACGAATAACCCAACCAACCCACCAAGTGGAAGTGGAAATGAAACCAACAACATGCAGTTGAGGGAGGGGGGGTTAACGTAGACGACAATAAATACGCAACAAACCGCCATTTGGCGGAGGATTCCAAAGGGGAGCGCTGCAAGCAAACTCCTCTCCTAAAAGGCATATCAACAGCATCATGATGTAAAAACTTTTCCCCTACCTTAACCCATCACTTGCTACCAGCACCTCCTCCCTAACCATAACCATCTTCTTCTCTTCGACCCCGCGAAACAGAAATTTTTGTTTACAAACTTTTGCTTGTTTGTATATTCTGGCCAGGAAAATGTTGCCACGGAGCGGCGGGGTTGGTACAGAGGGACTGGGGGGGGAAGGTGTCTCAACATTGTCCACAAAGGACTCGCAGGACGCGCTAAAAGTTGCGATTTTTTTTCTCATTCTTTTTTTTTGGTTTGGTTTGGTGCCGCTTAACAAGAAAATTCCTGATGCGATTATGAGGCGCTTGTTAAGGTGAGCCCAGTGATGCCAGGGGAAGAGGGGAGGCAGCACCAGCAGATCGTGTGACATACAAAGATGGAAATGCTTTTGGTGGTTTTTGTGGTCAGGTTGATGGATAAGGAATTTTTGCCCGTTTTTCTTAAATTAAGTTTAATCAAGAGGAAAAAAAAATGTGCACAGAAAAATAGAAATAAAGGAGAAGAGAGAAGTTCGGATATTCAAAAGAGAACTTGGGCACGATTTACTAAGAGTTTACTTTGTTTCGGTATAACTTAAAAAAGTGTATGTATGAAGTGGCGGCTGCTGGTAGCGCTGTCGCATGGTATTTTTATTTGCTTATAACCTTTTGGTGGATGAATAACCTATAAATCTGATCTAGGCATATTATCTCTAATTAGTGCGGTAGAGCGGGGGATAGAGATGGGAAATAAAATTCAATCCAGTCCTGACCCGATTCTGTTTGCACTTTTAATTTTTGTTAATAAAAAAAACGAGAACGCCAAGCTAACTTCGTCTGTGCCGAAGTTTTTATACCCTTGCAAATGCAAATGTCACAGCTTAAGAACGCTTACATAAAAATCATAAAATTTTGTAACTAAAACCTATTTTCCGACAGATAAACGTCTGAAAAAAGTTTTTCTCACTAAGACTCAATTTCCGACCGATCGGCCCTATGGCAGCCTTAAGATATAGTCATCCGATTTCGGCCCAATTTTGCGAATCTATTTGAAAGCATATAAAATAAGTCATCAGCGAGTTTAAGGACGCTAACAAAACTAAACAAAAAAATTTTGTACCAAGACTCATGTTCGACCGATCGGTCCTATGGCAACCATAAGATATAGTCACCCGATGTCGATCAACTTTTTCAAATTAGTTTGAAAGCGTTTAATATTAATAATCACCGACCATAAGAACGATTTACTTAAAAACAAAAAAGTTTTTTTTCACTAAGACCCATTTTCCGACCGATCGGTCCTATGGCAGCTATAAGATATAGTCATCCGACTTTGACCAAAATATGCAAATCTGTTTGAAAGCATATAATATTATTAATAACCGAGTTTAATCACGTTAACATTGGAAACAAAAAAGTTTTTCTCACCAAAACCCATTTTTCGACCTATGGTTCCTATGGCAGCTATAAGATATAGTCATCCGATTTTGACCAAAATTTGCAAATCTGTTTGAAAGTATATAATATTATTAATGACCGAGTTTAATCACGTTAACATTGAAAACAAAAAACTTTTTCTCACTAAAACCCATTTTTCGACCGATGGTTCCTATGGCAGCTATAAGATATAGTGATCCGATCCGGTCGGTTCCGACGTATTAGCAGCGTGCAGTAAAAAGAAGACTCTGTGCAAAATTTCAGCTCGATAGCTTTAAAACTGAGAGACTAGTTTGCGTAGAAACAGACGGACAGACAGACAGACGGACAGACAGACAGACAGACGGACAGACAGACAGACGGACGGACAAAGCTCAATCGACTCAGCTCGTCCCCCTGATCAAGAATATATATAGTTTATGGGGTCGGAAATGAATATTTCTATGCGTTGCAAACTTCTGGGCAAAATTATAATACCCTTTGCAAGGGTATAAACATATAATTTTCGTTTGTTTTCAGTTATTTTGTTATTTTGAAAAACAACGAATTAAACAAATTTATATTTTGTATATTCAAAATTTTTACTCAAACTCGGGGTCCTTGTACCCCCTAACACGAATGGAATGACGTCTTTACCCGTTGCGCCACGGCGCGCGTTAAAGGCAGCACATCTAAGGTGTTGCTTGTATTAAATCTGCCTAAAAGCATACACCAATAACACACATTTTTGAACTCAAAAAGAGACCAAAAGAATCTAAAAGGGTATGAAAGTAGTATAAACACCAATGGTGGGTTTTCAGATCTTTGTACGTAGCCAGCCAGACGTACATATGAAAGTACGTGGCGCAGCTGAATTTGGATCTTTATCTAATCTTTCAACATTGCCGATGTTGACGCAAAACGAACCCCATACCTGATCGACCACAAGCAACCTGCTACATTTCGAGACGCTCTTTGTTTTGCCATTGATGCCTGCCTGAGTCTACCCACAAGTTCTCGAGCTCAACACAAACGCCACAGCAAGTGGCAAATAAAGCCCTCAACAAGTGGCTAACAATGCTCACAACAAGTGGCAAATAAAGCCCACAGCAAGTGGCTAACAAAGCGTGGTCGCATATGTATCACCGCTTAATCTGCAAGAATTTTCGTGCAAGTATGGGCGTAGGCTGGAGCGCTTATTTCGATTGCATGACACCGACCGCTGCTCACGTATGTTGTCCAGCGACCTACTGTCTGTCGCACCGGCCTTGCACGTCCAACCGTACACATCATACTGCAGCCCACGCAGCCCGGCCTACACCTGCCGAAAACATTCAACGCCCTGCTGCAGACCAGTTTACACGATTTCACACTCCACACAGCCGACTCTGGAACTACATGTTACGACCAATTTTTCAGATCTTACATTGTACGCTGTCTGCCAGACGACCGTCTTCGCGCTGCTGAATATGGATCTTCATCGCATCTTTCATCGTCGCCGATGTTCATGCACAACGATCCCCATACTTGATCGACCACAAGCAACCTGCTGCAACTCGAGACGCTCTTTGTTCTACCTACAAGTTCTCGAATCACCACGAAAGTACTCGCCGAGGGCAACCTCAACCCTGATCGATCGAACTTGCTTATCGACCTCCAATCGAAGCAACGGCCTCAACGCGAGGTTACCATAGACGCAACTTCGCCAATCTGTACTCGGTGCATATGATCAGTACTACGGATTTATGAGTTTCTATACTCAACGGAAACAGTTCGTCGACCCAACCACGAAACAAACATCAGAATCAGAGAATCATACACACATTCATCCACATTGGGACTTGTGCAAATTCTGTAGATTATCACCCCGGAAATACATCCCAACTATAATCAAAACTCGAAAATCATGTGTTGCCACATGGTACTGTGGCAGCCCTGGCCACACTTATCATCGCAGTCACGCGATAGCGTGGTTGTCCATCTCTTACCCTAACGCGTCAGTTTCTGGCTGGCTTCGCGGTTGGCGCACGCATCGCGCTTTATAATCATATAGTAATTACAGTGGCGTAGCGGGCGGAAAATTTTTAGGGGCGGCAAATTCTTACAAAATAAGTATTGAGACATTTTTTTCACATTAATGTTTAAGGCAATTACTAAAAATTTCGTTTGTAAACTTGAATGTATCGTACAATAAAGAATCGCCTTCTTTTTAGTCCTCTATTATATTACGCCCGACAGATCATCACGATAACCCCTCTAGCCAGTGTATTTATAGTATTACAGTCGCTGAAACTTTGGTAGTTCCGTCGCAGTCATTTTCCTCCCTTCGCTCCTTAGGACTTTGGCAACCTGTGTTGTATGAATTCGATGATGCCCACAAATATCTGCAAGCAAAGGACTTTAGTATATCATTGAGCGCTCAGAAAATAAGATCTTTGCAGAAGTCATTATAGGTAGTTGGTGCTTTGAGGTATGCAAAAGATATGTCTGAAGACCTTGGCATCCATGGAACCCCCTGGGCGATGAATATAAATTATGTCATTATCGATGGCAGACGTTATTTTTGTCCTACGAAGATGAGCTAATGCGAAAACATTTAAAATTCATAGACGAAATCATCGTAGAAATTAAGGATAGGTTTCGGCAATTGCAGGAATTGGCGAGCAAGTTTGCTTCAGCAGGCCACATTCATGATTGAATTAATGTAAAGAAACTTCAGAATGAGCGCGTCTTCAAGCTTTTGTAGCTGCCTCAGGGAGCACCCGTCACATGCAAATGAGAACCCGCTGTGCTTACCAAAGTTTATAATCTTCTTGGAACTAGAAGATTCCCTACCAGATAGTGATGCTAAGAATTTTTTTTACTAAAATGAGGATAATATGGCGGTTTAAAATCATGACCATTTGTTCATAGTTTTGCTCTTATATTTCGTTTACAAACTGAAAAAAACGGAAAACTGAAAAAACGTTGATAAAAAGCAGGGAATCAAACCGGAACCGTATACCGAAAAAAACCGATTAAAACTCAGAACCGGAACCTGTACCGGAACCGATATTTTTAATTTTTTGTATGCCGGTATTCGAGAACCGATATATTTAGAACCGAAAAGAACCTAAACCTAAAATTTTTATTCGTGTTTGTGCTGCGAAACAGCAAAGAGTAATTAATTTATTTAAGAGTTGCAAGTCAATCTAAACGATCGCTTAAAACGCCAAGGCCAAAAACAAATGTGTATCGAAAGTATTTCGCCTTTGACATTGAAGAAAATGTAAGCAATTGCTTAATAAACGAGTGTGGACAATAAATTAAGATGAGTTTGATATTTACGAATTTACTTTCCGAAATATATACATATGCATATGTATGTACAATGTACAATGATACTCAGTCTAATGCACATACATATGTAAGCTTCGAGACTTTTCTCTCATGCATTCACATAAATACTTATTTCGTATGTAAGTGCTTAGGAAGTTTAATAGCCTGTCTTTATGTATGTATGTACAAGCTAATGTTTGCATGCCTTCGATGAAAGGAAGCGAAAAGTATGGTTGTGTGTACATTGTACATATATGTACATATGTCTATATACCAGTGGCAAGGGAACATAAATGACTTATATGTATGTATGTTCTTTCCTTTTTTATAGGGCGATCTCACGCCGATTTGATAAAAAAAGCTTCACAATCAAGCACCGGAAAAGAAAACTGCTGGTTCCAGGTGCCCAGCATTCGGGTGGAAATTACCAAACAGATTTCGAGATGCGTCTCTTTCTCTGTGCACGGTTGATGGAAGGCCGTTTGCCCTGATGAACGACCTCGCATTCCGCCAAATTCGAAATCCAATTAGGCCTGGGTTGTGCGAAATTTATTAACCCGCAATCAGTACGCGAGGATGTACTCTGTAATTCACTTTGTTTGGACTTCAAGTCTTCAAATTTCCCTTAATTTTACCGGTCCATACCGGTACGTACCGGTATACCGAAATAAAAATCTAGATACCGAAACGAAACCGAATACCGAAATAAAAAGAAAATTAAAACAGAACCTTTTACCGAAACAGAAGTTTCGGTACGTACCGAAACCGGAACCGAAATTCGATTCGGTTTGGACATAAAAGCGAAGAGAACACACGAAATGAGAAACAGAAGGGCTAATAAATTTACATCGATTTTGGGACCATAGAACTTTATAAAAAAATATAGATATTGTTAATAACACCTTAAATAAAAAAAATTTCTTCCATCGACCTCGCCGTTCTAAGGCAATTAGCTGCACCACCGGGCTATTTGCTTGCCGAGTGCTTAACATACGATTGGGTTCAGTAAAAAAAAAAAGAAATTGTACATATAAAAACAGGTTTTAAACTGAAATAGATACACAAGTTGGGGCGGCAAATTTGACTTCCTCCCCGGGCAAACTTGTTTGTCATCGATTTGTGCTGATGAAAACGGCCATTGATCTCACGACCTCAACGCTCTAAGCAAATGTCTCGCCACTCGCCCATGGCCCTTGTTGCTCGCTGAGCGGCTAAGTGTCAAGTGCTTTTTCCACGTCTAAGACGTTCTTTACCATGATTTGGTCGATATATCGTGAAAGATGTCGCGTCCGTGTCCTGAGTTCAAGTCCCACTAAAGTAGGCAAAACAAACATTTTTTAATGGTATCTTCAAAATCAATCATAGCTAAGAAAAAACGGGGTGATGGTCTCCCCCCCTCTCTGCACAACGGGAGTCCAAATTCTTATTCCAGCAAGCGTTTTCTGACACTTTTCTGAACCTTTTTTATGAGCATTCACCGTCATTATGTGCACAAGAAAAGAGTCTGGAATGAGAGTTTTTTTTCTTAACACACTTGCACTTAATGTGTAAATTTTCTGAGTCTAATCCGACTCAATGAAGCATAAATGATACATAAAAGTTACTTTTTTGGCACTTGAACCGCCTCCTGAAAGACTCTTTTTAGACGCATATATTGGAGTGCAACTCCGAAAATGCTCAGACATAAATGCTTTTTATGAGCTCGTGCCACAAAAGCACTGAATGTACTCCGATAACCCTCAAATTTATGTGTTTACTCCAAAAACGCTCTTAAGCTCGGCTCTTTTCAGACACATAATTTGGAGCGTTCCGAACTTGGCTAGCTGGGATGGTGTCAGAGATCCGTCTGTGTACCACTGAATTGTGTGTGGTTGTATCTTCTATGTTTTTTCTAGTGAGATCCATTCTCTCTTATTACTTTTGTATACAATGAAAATTCTATGGAAGTGGGACTCAAATTGCATGAATTTGTTGTTTATTTCAAAATGATTGGATTACTTGAACATACACTTTCGTAGGTGTGTTTTAGTCTATTAGTGCTACTTTTTCCTCAGGTTTTTTTACTTTTAACTTTTTCGACATTTTTTTTTTAAATAATTCACGACTTTCCGAAAAAAATATTTATAGTAATGGGTTTTTTTTAGTTTGTAGAAAAAGTGTCTTCATATAATGTCTTTTGTCATAGGTTAAGCAAAATGATTAAAGTCATATTTTATAACTTTACCTTTTTCAATTAAATTAAATTAACGTGGTTCAGCAGTTCAACAAACCTCAAATAAACAACCTGCTACAAACAGGTTCTAGGGGGGGAGTCCAAACATTTGGACGCCCCTTTTCCACCGCTTTTACCATTACTGAATACTGTGGAAAAATGATTAAAGGCATCCATTTTTATGCATTAGCATCATTTGACGCAATGTTTTCTGTTCCAAGTTCTGTATTTGTGTTAGTTTTCAAAACTATTCCTTCACTTACGCTTAGAAAAGTTGGCTGTATTTGGCACTTACCTGTAATGAAAAAGTAATAAAATGGAAATCAATTAGGCTCATATCATAAAATTTTACCACAGAGAAATTGATAATAAAGCAACACGGGCCACAAAAATTCAAAACTACTTCAAAAAAAAAAACAAACTGCAAAGACACACACACATTTATGGAGTAACTTCAAAAGGACCTCGGCCACACCAAAATGCACTCAAGCCTAGACACTCTCTACCCACCGCCCCGGCCACCCAAATAACCACGCAATGCAATAACGTCGACAGATTACAAAGTGCACATGTGGTAAGCCATAAAGTAGTGGGCAGGAGGAGAACAATTGCCAGAGCGAGCATAATGGGGAGCGAAAATCCATGTTGCAACAACCAACTACAACAACAACAGACGCACTTCGAACCTTGCGGCAGAAAACCTCTCCACGCCCTAGGCAATGTCCTGCCGAACTCCATTAAGTTTACGCGAGGAACTTTACTTTTGTGGTCGCTGCTGGGTCTACTGCACTTCTCTGGTTTGTCCTTTGAGCAGCTCCAAAATGTGTCGTCGATGTTTGTTATCTATGCCCCCTTCCCCTCCTCTCTCCTATACAACAGAAACTTCCTCCGGCTCGAGTGCATGTGACGTTTATGGGGTTTCTGCTACCCCTGCCCAACCATGCCTCCTTGTACTCTTGTTGATTATGTTGATTTGATGATTGAAAACTTGTCAAGGGGTGTGCCAAATGTGTGCAAGGCATTGAAAAACTGGCATAACTGTAAACAATTGAACAAGTGCCAGCCACTGGAAGGGGTGGAGGGAAATGTACGTAGTCAAAAAGAAACACAGGTAAGAGTTAATGGTCGACTGTTATTGATTAGTTTTTTCTTTGGTTTTGAATGTAAAGAAATTTAAATATCAGCATTGAAATTAGTAATGGGTACTTTAGTAAAAGTGAACCGAAGGCTTAATCTAAAGTCACTCATTATTTGTTAAAGATTGTTCCTCATTTTATTGACATTTAATAATATCCCGAGCCGCCTAGTAAACTTCATAAATAGCCACCAGTCTAAGTGCCCAAGAGAAAACATTGCCAGCCCAAGGGTCAGCAGATGTTATTTACTTTCTTGATTAAGTTAAAATAGCGCACAGAGATCAGCCAGGCGGCAAGCCACTAAGTTCAGTTCAGAGTCCAAGGACAAAACACAAGCACACACACGACAATAAAAAAAAAATAAAAAAAAAAAAAAACCTACCCACCCAAAGAACGAAACGGAAGCATAATACAGGAGTGCCAATGAAACACTTGGAGAATTTTCGATTGCCCGACTGTAATATACTCTGTACCTGCAGTAGCAGCGCTGCTGCATATATGCGATATTGGATTTTCTGATGAAAATGGGGAGGCAATTATTATGGATAAATCCAAAGTATGTAGTGAAATAATGAAATGCAGCAAAATGATTTAGCTTTGCAAGCTTTTTCTTTTCTTGACAAAGAAATGACGCTCTGACACGGAAAGAAATTAATGAAAAATAGTATTTTGCCAACTACATTAATTTGCAGCGTTTAAATTTCTACTGTCGAATTAGTAAAAGTTACAACATTTTTGCTTTTTACAGCTTCGACTTTTTTTTAACTTATCAAGACATTAAGAAAAAAAATCAATCTAAAATCTAGATTGAAAATCTCGTTTTCAGGAACCTTGCAATCTCATAAAAACAATATTGAAAAACCTTGAAATGAGCTTAGAAATCTTTAAGACAAGATTTATCATCTCGCAACTTATCAACCATCCTAGAGTTTTCTGTAAAGCTTCAATTGAAAATTTGTTTATTAAATAGATTTATTTTGCTAAAAAAAATATTTAAAAAAAAAACAAAAACAAAAAATTTTCGGTTCAATCCACCCCTTCTGGGACTCGAGCCACGACCTCTTCGTTCAATAACACATTGGCACGGCCGATTAGTCGATTTTGCCAGTTGCAGTATAAGAACTCAGGCTGCGAAAATCTCTGCTCTTATACTGCAACTGGTTGGGCCTAACAGTTGACGATCGTTGGTAAAGCGGTGGTGTCAGTGTTCCAGTGCGCAGAAGATACTGAGCTCAATTCCCAGTAACGGCGGATTAATAATTTACAATTTATATAAGTTTTTCAGAAAGAAGAAAATGTTAATAACTAAAACTACTAAACTAAACCAAGCAAATTGTTGATTGTTGGATTAAGATTTAAATTGAGAATACAATCTTGGGTTAAGATTAACTCGTCTCTGTCGAATTCTGACACTGTTTCGTCTCGTTTCAAGATTATAATCTTGGTTTTAGACAGATTTTTTCTCAGTGTATGAACTCTGGCTTCTGCTTCTGCTTTTGATGAAAACCGAAGTCGCAGTCAAATGAAAAGCAAAAAACGATTATTGAGAAAAATAAAAGCAGTAGCGAACAATTGTTCTTGGGAGCTGACATTGGATCCCAATTCTTGTTTCTCGCTGCCTTTACGAGGTATATATGGACGCATTTCCGCGAATGTATTCGTATGTTACTTTTTATTGAAATTGAGATTTTAATGCCAAATTGTTAGAAAACGTTTGTCTCACAATCCTGCCAAATATTATAACGCTATATAGTATATATAGTTTGTTGTTGGGGAATAGCGCACTGCGACCAATACTGATCTATTGTGCCCCCATACTTAGTTTACAACTCTCCTAGCAGTCCTATTTCTTGTACGAATGTCAGGATTTTCGTGGGTTCTAGGTTACTTATATTGTTGGGGGGGGGTAAGCTGTGTTCCCCAAATCTGCTGAATCTGCGCCTTGTTAGAGCATCGCAGTGGGCTAGTATATGTTCTGAGGACTACTCCTTCTCTTCACAGTATCTACATAGTGGGGTGTTTGCTATTCCCAGCTTGTACAGGTGACCCCGCAGCCTGCAGTTCCCCGTAAAGAGCCCTGTCAGAATCCTGATTGCATTCTTTCTTTGTTGGATTAATTTCTGAAACCTTTTCAGGTTGTGGTCCACCATTAATGCTTTCGCTTGTCTCATGCCCCTGGTGTTTACCCAGGAGGCTGTTCTCTTCCTTTCTAAGGAGCTCCCTAACGGTGTGTTGGCCTATGCCACAGTAGGGTTCTGGTCCTACCATTGCAGTGGCTGCACCCTTGCATGCCAGTTCGACAGCCATGTCGTTACCGGGGGAAAATTTGTGTTTTATAACGCTATAGTTCCAATAAAAATTAATTTTCAATGTTATCGTATGTAACTGTGCATTTTTCTGTTCGCGCTAAATTATCGTATGCCCATACAAATTTTCAAAAAGTTCAGAATTCAGAAGAATTTTAAATTCATATAAATCAAATTACAGCGACTTTTCTCAAAGAACAAGCTGAAAATAAAATTGGGCCCTTTTTTATTCACGTAAATACACGTTCGACAACCTAAGTGTTTCTGAAAGTGGGATACGAAATGGATACTGTTTTTTGTGGGGCGAAATCGTTGGCAAGAGAGGCTGTAATGAAAAAGGCTTGGCTCTCTTGAAGTATCTTCTTATTCTAGTTAGTCAGAAAAAAAAAGAAGAGCTGAGCCTGTATTGCGATAGGCCAAAATAAGAACAAGGCTGTGTTAGCAATGATAGCATATTCCTGAAAACGATAAAGATTATCTATTTACTACCCGGACACACTATGATGCCGGTAGACTCAGTACACAGCACTATAGAATCGTTAATCAGAAACCGTAATGTTTGGGCACCCAGTGAATAACCAACACTGATTAGAAATTCAAGAACAAATCCATCAGGCTACGAATGCATAGAATTAAATCTTACTGACTTTAAAAATTGGAAACTTTAAAATTAAGTAAGTATCGCTATTATTAGAAAAGAAGCAGTGTCAATAGAGCTATGAATATTTCGAAAACTCAAAAAAAATCATATTCAGCGGTGTCACAGAAATCTCTTTCAACCAAATTCCAACCCAAAACCAATTCTGGGTGTCACAGAAATCCATTTCGGTTGGTTTCGAATCTCTCGTGTTTTGTCAGGAGATTTAGGAGATTCACCACCCAAACAATTTTGACAAGTAAAATTAGTTTTGGAAATGAAAACATTATTTTTCTGGATATGTTGCATCAAATGGATAAATTATTTGATTAGTTTAAACATTGCAGTTTACGTTTTAATAATTATTGGCAAAACCAACCAAAGTAAGATCTATGTAAGAGCCAGCTGACTAAGGGCTGGCAAGTTTCACGTCATGAGTGGTGCGAACACATTTTTAAATTTCGCAATTTTTTTTTTGGAGAATATGAAATGAATATATATAAATTTATATAATAATTAGAATTATAATTTAAAAATGCATCATAGAAAAAATATAACACAATCAATAAATATCAATTAATATCAAATTACCCCTTAACTAAAATAAGGGAAATTTTTTTGCGACAGATGCAGTCCTGTTTTTAGAGATGATAGTTCAATTGGAACAGCTTCTGTTCTAACTAGATTTTCAAATAAGAAAATGAAATCTCTTGAAGTTCTGTGACACCGACGAATTTTTCGAGCGATTTGCAAACCAATCGAAGATGAAATCTCTAGAGATTTCTGTGACACCGCTGATTAAATTGTTCAACTCTTACCAAAACATTAAATTTGTAGACTTTAGTAATTTATGTAATAAAAATAGTATACCACAAAATTATTATAAGGAATACATGAACCTTTCGATATTCAAATTTAATAAAAAATTGATTGGAGGAAGCGGATGAAGAAGATTAAACTTATTTTAATTATTTTGTAATATTAAAATATTTACCATATGATTGCAATACTTTTGCCAGCTTATTTTGTACAATAATTTTTTTCAATTAAGGTATGCCATACTTCTTGCAGCAATCCCATAAAAACATAGCGCGCGAAAGTATCGAATGTTTAAATATCCAAACGTTGTTAAGACAAGGGCACCATTATGGACAAACATTAAGGTGACATTCGTTCCTGTAGCTAATACAATACAACCTAAAAAAATTTCACCATGATTTTCGCATTCTAAGCTGAGTAATTTTAAAAATCCTTCTGTAAAATTTGATTTTTTTACATACGATATTTTCGCGGAAATGCGTCAATATGTATTGAAAGTTAGCTATACGTTTTAATAAAAGGGTGTTGGCTAAAAGCATAGATTTGTAGATATTATAGATGACGCTTGTGAAATAAAAAACGATTGTTCTTGGGAGCTGACATTGGATCCCAATAAAAAAAAAAAGTTTGTATGAGATGCGGTATCTATTATATGTAGTGCCTTTGATCTAATGAACTACATGAGCTTGATCTTTTTCAAGCCTGATCTATTTGAGCTTCATCGGTTTGGAGTCACTGGGAATTTGAGCTGACTAACTCGAACCAAAACATTTCTGACTTGTTTTTCTTAAAACTTTTTTTTAAAACATGAATCAAAGGGCACTTTGACCCCATTCATGCAGGGCTTCAATACACATCAATTTGAATCATCAACCATAAAAATCATTGAAAAAACTTTAATTATTCATAAACCTAACTCATAATACGCAGCTTCCACTGAGGTCGTACGAACTTTTTTGATATTGTTTCGATCGACACGAATTTAAAGTGAAAATTTCGTGAAGATCGGTTCAGCGGTTAAGAAGTTCATGAGAAACAAACACACATTAACTTTTATGTGTATGCATAGAATTTTTAAGAAATTTAAATACTTAATTACTTATGATATTTTTTTGTGTAATTTAGATCGTAAAGCTATCAGTGGAATTCTTTGATGATTTATTAGGATTAACGTCAGTGTTGCCAACTTTTGCCGAGCAAAAAAATCCGTTTTCGGCGGGACTGAGAGGAAAAAAAAGCTGTATTTTTCGACGAAAAAGCTGGAAAAAAAGCGCATGTCGTTTCTTATTATTTATGCAATTATATATTTAAAGTATATTTATTATATCATCAGAGTGATGAAGTTCCTTGTCCTCATCCTTGCCGTAGGCCTCAGTTGTGCCTATTAGCTTAAGGTTACTAGGAAGAACCTTATAATCGAAGCAGCATTTCGCATGTCGACGTAACCAGTATCTACCTATACTACACATATTCAGGCATGTTCTCAATTCCGTTTCCACGGCAACTTTCCGAAAGTGGAATTGATCGTTTGAAAAGTAATGCTTGTTGGTCGGTGGAATGAAAAGTAATTGCCAATTTACGCACTCTTACAGTTTCTAGATGTACATACATAAAAAAAATGGAATTGTGGTTTCGCTCTTATGGATCTAGTGCCGATCCCGCTTCGACTGGTGGTTTGCAAAAGCAATTTCATTCGGAATTGAGAACAAAAAACGAAACCGAAGTGGAATTGCGTTCGATTTACTTTTCAGAAAGTAATGAAATTGAGAACATGCCTGACTATAATTTTAATTTAATTTCTTAATTTCAGTTTCACTAATATCCAATATCTTATACATTATATTGAGTTGAGCGTGCTCGCCTCCATTAGATTTCTGAGTTTTGATTTTACTATATTAACCTGACTGAAGACACGCTCAACTTCAGCGTTGGACCATGACAAGAACAACATCTAAGTCGCAAACGAGGCTAACTCAAAAAGTCTTTCATTACCTCCAGAGTCCTTGGATGCGTTTACGTTACTCCAAAACTTTAGTTTCATCCTAATTTTCCAATACCTTCTACGAAAAATACTTTCAAAATGGTAACAATGTTTAGTTTTTTTTGGTCGTAGAACGATGTGCATTTGCAACAACTTCAGTAAACTCAAAAGGTATAAGATTCATTCTTCCGGATCAAAGCCTTAAGCTCCAGGTTCTACAGCCAGACTACGACTTTCTTGTTTGAAAACTTTTGGCATTTTAATCAATTACTATCGATTTGCTTATAAGTTTTGCAAATGACTCCAAAATAAAAATAAAGCTGAAAAAAGCCGAAATCATTTTTAAAAAAGGTGGAATTCCAGCTTCCCGAGGTTTTTAAATTTTTCCCGCAATACGGTTTTAAAAAAAGCCAGAAATGACGGGAAAAAAGCTGATTTGGCAAAACTAATTTACGTTTTGAAAAACCCCATAAGTTATGAAAAATAAGTAAAATGGCAATATTTTGTTGAGTGTTACGGTGGGTACAGTCTTTTAAAGTAACGAAAAGTTTCATACACAAATTGACCGAAGAAAAGCCAAAAGTAACGATTTCGTCACACTTAACATTTTGTAAGTTGTCAGCTAAGAACTAATGTTAGTGGAGTCTATGTAAATAGGTTGTGGTCCTTTGTTTTGCTTTTGGCAGCTAACGCCACATTGACACACAATGTGGCGCCGCCCTTCTTTTACCTTCAAAGCTTCAGCGAACAACTAAATTAAACAAAAAACGAGACTATTCAACCAACATCGTCCTGGGGTGAAATTTAGTTACAATTGCCTTTGCTCGTTTTAAATTGTAATGTAATGTAAGGTAAAATGGATATACTCTTGGCACGTGTGCTTATAATTGTCGCACGAGAGAAAAGGATGTAACTTTTGACTACCATATCAAATCAGTTATCGATTCATATCGAGCCTGGTCATACTAAGAAATATTCTCAATTAGGTTTATTCCAAACCTCGAACCAGAAGTTTGTTCGGTTTTGGACCGATTTGGAAAAAAAAAGAATTAATTAGGTCTCTAATTCCAGAACCGAACATCGAACCAGAACAAGTATGTGTAATTTCTATACCAGGACCATGAACAAACCCTTCTTAACTAATGACGTTTCAAACCGAACCTTCTCTCTTTTGAAAGAATCTTTTAAAAGATTTTAAATAAAGGGGAGGAGAGATGGGAAATATACCAAAGTCAATTTGTAAAATGGCTATAAAAACGTGGAAAACATTATTACGAAGTTCATCCAAATTAGAATCAAACCTGTATAAACGATCTAAGAAATGTAAATGAAACAGTCCGCAAATTATTACGACAGGTTTGGACCTCCGCATTGAACCTTCTGCAGAAATTTTTAAAGTTTGTAACCTTGGTTTACTCGATCGATGACATATTTTGATCGAAAAGGTTTCCAAGCCCAGTCTCTCCTATAAGCAAAATCGTACAAATTTCGTTGGGAATATACAAAATTTAACAATTCTTTCCGATTTCTTGTTACTTTTTGAAGATGTTTCACATTAATAAGGCACCAAATTTTTGGTTATATAATAAAAGTAACATTTTCATATTATTTCACCTCGTTTTTATGCTCAGTGTATGGATTATATTAACTTAGTTTATCTTATTTTTATTTTGGGAGGGAGAGTGAGGAGTCTTGGACCCCAGCGAGTGTTGGCAAATTAAACGCCCACTTAATCTCAGCCGGGTCAACTTGTGACACGAAACTCATTTGTTGTGAGAAGGGAAGGGGGAAAGCAGAAGAATGCTGACTGGGTGAGGGAAATGGTATTTGACCAAGACAAGTTCAGGGACAGTGTCAAGATCAAGTCACTCTCTTTCTATCTCTTTCTAGTCATTTTCAATTAAATTTCGTGGGGTAGACGACGACTGACTGAGCAAAGAAAAAACAGTTTTCAGCACTTTTGTGTCAAAAGTTGTTTGTCGACGTCGTCGCGACATTTGTGAAGTTCTCAATCTCTGGACTCTCCCTTAGCTGCTTGTGGAGTGCAGGAAATGCGTACATCCTGTGTTTGTTGTATCCAGTGGGGAGCTTCCTCATGTTCTGGCATATTTGCGTTTTCTCTGCCTCTTCGTATGTGTGTGTGAGTGAGTAAAAGACAATGAATGCACTTGGCTCTGCAGACTGAGGTCCTGTTGCCTCGTCAGGTCACCCCATAAACTTTTGCTTCCTACTGTCGCATAATTCTTGGGAGTTCTTTTTTTCCCCCCAGACTCTGCTACTCAATGCAACTGGCCTTTCCGTTCGGGGTTTTGTTAAAAAGTTGCTACCATTTATCTGTTTTGTATGCTGCTTCTGCATCCACTTTTGTTCAGCCTTTTGTATCTTTTTTTAAGGCCTCATTGCTATGCCAAAAAGGGGGATGGGTGGGAGGAGTTAGGTGGAAGATTGGACCCTTTACTTCCTTTTGTCGCATTGTAAATGGCACCTAGACATTGGTACACACACACACAGAGAGACGCGCACACAAAGACAGACTGATATAGTTCTTTTCTTGGCAGTTGCACTTGGGGTCCACAGGAAAGCACAAGGGAAACATTGAGTGAAGTTTTACCTAATTGAAATTGAACTTTGCTACTAGGGCAGTTTGATAAGTCAGTGATTTTTAGCATCATTTGTTAATAAACAAGTTTTGAGTTTGACGAAAATCAAAACAAAGTGAAAAACATTTTATTTCAACAAATCTGAGAAAAGGCTACATACACCCTGTTTTTGTTATCGATTGATCGCAATTGGCACGAGTTGAAGACACAAACACATACATAGCCATGAGTAACTGAAGTGCCCTTTTCAACCATTTGGGGATTTCGCAATGAAAATTGCGTTTGAAACTTGAACTAACCAAGAAAAATCATAAATAAAATCGAGGTAGCGAAGAGATAATTTAAAGGATTATCCATATACAAAATTTGGTTTGATATCATGTGTCTATTTCTAACTAAATGAAGGATATAGATCATGTGAGCAATGTGACAACAAATAGAAGAAGAAGAAGAGAAATCTAATAGAGTTGCTAAAATAAAATCAACTTCTTTATTTGGAAAATCGTTGAACATCATGTTAAAGCTTTCGTTGTGTTTAATATGTGCCATAAGTTTGAAGTCAATTGGACAACGCTCACAGCACAAATTCTTAAAAAAATTTCAACACCTTTCAACCTCACAACAATTTTCTGTGGCCATTTTCACCCTTGATTATCTGTCAGTCAGTCGAGCCTACAGATTTATAAGTATAGATTAATAGCTTAGTATAAGGAGTCTGGAGTTCAAATAATTATAGGTTTTGCTAAAGATCCTCTGTGACAATTTTAGCCTATATTTAAGAGTAGCATAGAAATAGGCAGCAAGCATAATCCAATTTTCTCCGTTGAGTCGATCTCTTTGGTTTTTTTCATTGTAATGAACCTTTCTCCGAAATATTTGTATCGTAGTACTCCCAAGCCGCGTTTCGCTCTTTCGAGCAGTGACCTTAAAGGTTTTCCGCTAGACTTCATCAACTTTTTCCAGTACAGTGTCGCGCGTTCTTCTCCATCCAGCTATGTCCTCTAAATCGCAAATAATACGTTTAGCCTGGAAATTTGCTTGCCATTCTTCAAAGCACTGAGATTGGTCACTTAGGATTTGCTTAGCGACTAATTTAGGAAGTCTGTTGATCATGAGAGCAGAAGTGAAAAGAGTTCAGAGCGCAACAATTATTCTTTTGCGACTGTTACAGTTACAGAGAAAATAACGAGGTTTTAGCAGCGAGTGTATATTTTTGTTAGTGTTTTTACTCTTTTTTAATTTTCTTCTTCTTACAATTCCCATTGCTCATAAGCAAAATCTTAATAATAATTTTTTCTTCTATTGAATCAAACGAAGGGAGGTGTCCCGACACGCACACACCCAGCTGCACACCCACCCACAAAGATGTGCTACTTGCAGTGCACTCCCGCGGATTTTGATCATGAGAGAGGAACTGTCGTAAGAACATTTGAAAGCGTAACTGTTATCCCTTTGCGACTGTTGTTTGTTTCATTTATGTATGGAGACAAAAAACAACAGTTACAGAGAAAATAGAGAGTTATATCCCATACAAACTTTTTTTTGCATTTTCATTCGCTTCGCGGTCAAATTTTTCAGATTTTCTTTCATAGATATAGATAAAAATGATTTTTTGAAAAAAGAAACGAGTCGGCAAGATGTGATATAAACGCAACGTGGGAAAACAATAGAAGGGCGCCGATAACGGGGCATGCACAAACACATTTACAAAGCTTCTGTGACTTGGAGTTTGCAACTGTTTGTCAGAATTTTCGCTACAAGTCTGACCTGGGATTCCCAAGCGGTCTTAGGGGTTCTGACATGAGGTAGCCTCTGCCAACTCATTGAAGTTGGGCAAAAGATCGCTGATAATTGAAATAGCTATACGATCAACCAGCCTCAATTTTGGTGCTGTGCGTGTCTTGTTTTAGAAACGTTATGATGAAAATCATAACTTATTGACCTAGAGCCTGCTAAAAAGTTCTAAGTTCTAAAACTTTTGAATAAAAATGTCATAAGATTGACAGACAAATGACAACAATATTTGGCAGTATGTAGATCGATCCAGAGCTAAGCAATACAAGTTTGGGGACACGGATTGTTTGTTGTTGGTATATATATTACAGACTTACAGACACCTAGATTGCCACTTAATACTAAAACATACTCCCTTATGGTAGAAACTGTCAGTCTGCTGAATATTGCTGAGAAATGGGCGTTTGTACTTGCACCCGTATTCTTCCTCAAGTTTTTGGAGTATGAGCTCGGATGAGCGAAAACCGCGGAATTTTTCTTCTTCGTATGTGGTGCATCTATAACATTTAACAAACGACACAGCAAAAGGGTTTGGCGCATCAGTAGTATGTGTGGCTGCTGGTGCGGGAGGTTGTGGGTTCGATCCCGCCTCGGACCCGATCACCTTCACCAGCTACTGGCGCCAGCTGTGAAGTAACTAGCCATGAGAAAGCAAAAATTCTCTAACTATTGCCGTTCGGATTCGGCATTAAACTGTAGGTCCCTTTCTCTTGTGCGAAAACTTATAAGCACACACGCCAAGAAATTGAGAAAAGCTTGGCCCTGGCCCTGCTTTGGAGGAACTGTTTGAGCTAATTTTACATTACAGCGTTTTGCTGCTCGAAATTTCTGAATTAATGGCAATTGGGTTCTCTGCGTAGCAGTGGAAATGGAGCGAGCCCCTCTTTAATCACCATCAACACTTTGCCTCATGATACAAAAAATAGAAACAAATGCAAAGCTTGTCAAAAAATTTAATAAAAAAATAGAGGAAAGCTAACTTCGGCTCGACCGAAGTTTATATACCCTTGTAGCTATTATAATTTATAAAAATTAAGGTTTTAAATGATTTTTGTAGAACATTCTTAGCCGAGTTATTTCCCAATCTCAGCAAAAGATGGTGAAAGATATTCCTCAGATTTTCAGCAAACTTCCCAAAAATTTTTGGAAACTCATAATATTCACAACTGGAAGGTATAAAGACGCTAGCATGGAAAACAAAAAAGTTTTTCTCACTAGAACTACTATTCGACCGATAATTCCTATGGTAACTATATGCTATAGTCATCCGATTTGGATCAAACTTGGCAGAATTGTGTGGTAGCACATGATATTGATCACTTACAAGTTTGAGAGCGATAGCGTTGAAAACAAAAAAGTTTTTCTACTAAGACTTTTTTTCGGAGCTATTTTTTGTATGGCTGCTATACTATATAGTTGACCGAATTATGTGAAAGCATAGAAAACTGATGAGATTTGAGGGCTTTTGCGTTGAAAACAAAAAAGTTTTTCTTACTAAAACTAGTTTTTCAACCGATGGTTCCTATGGCAGCTATATGCTATCCGACCGAATGTGCAGCGTCTTAGTACTAAAAGACTTCGTGTAAGGTTTGGTTAAGATAGCTTTAAAACTGACGAAGGAGATGGCATAGAAACAGACGGACATGGCTATATGAACTCAGCTCGTCGTGCTGATCAAGAATATTTATTTTATGTGGTCGGAGATGCTTCCTTCTATGCACTACAAACATCTGGACAATTTTAATATACAAAAAAGGTATACCTCTACAAGGGTATAAAATCGAAAAGGAGGTTTTACATTTTACTGTTCCGAATTCCAAACGGAATTGTTTAAATAAAAAATTTTCAAACGTATTGCAATATCAAACAAATGTATAAAAGAGGCAAATCATTTCTAAGAATATATGTATGTTTTAACGACCTTTATGTTAATTAAAACCTTCAAATTTTTTTGCCGGCTCTAGGTCTCGCTATGTTGGTACATAACTTTAAAACAGGGACACACCACACCACAAAGGAGGTTAGTTGACCGAACAGCTGTTTCAATGGTATCCATATCATCAGCGGTCTTCGCCTGGTACCACAATCAGAAAACCACTCCCTCCTCATGCCTGAGATGCCATAATCACTTGGGAACTCCAATGCGATTCAACAGCAAAACCCAGACACAACGAGCCAGAGCCGCGCTGTCTGTGGCCTTTGTACGTGTGTGTGTCCCCCAATGGTCTTACAATGCTAGTGAGAGAAATTGAAAATTTCTAAGAATATTTAACATTTATTTTTAAGTCACAAACATCAATTACTTTTAATTTCGCCAGCTCTTCAGCAAAACTTTTAAAAAAACCACAAATGTTGTCGATTTGCGGAATTCAGAACAGCAATCAGCTCGATTTGCGACAATTCCAGTCGTTTTCGGAATTCGGAACAGGCCTGTATTCTTCTATTTTTCCTCTACATTTTTTGAGAAAAATTTCTTTTAACTAAAATTGAATTACTTATCAAACTACCCCCGTATATTATTTGTAAATTGGAGTGCATTTAACTTGCTAAAAGTAAATTATAACAAATATACTATATAAATTTCTTGATACCATTTAATAAAATTGTATGATTACTTTTCACTTTGACACTCAATTTACACAAATATCAATTAGAAATTTATCTTAGCAATTATAAAGACAAATCCTTTTTACGTTTAGGTTTGCGTCTGTCGAAAAATAAATCTAAGAATTTTGCTAAAATGAAAACGAAAAACTTGCATTGTGTCAGAAATGTAAAGCAAGAAAATAATAAAAATAAAAAAAAAGTAAGCGACAACAAATCGAGCAAATCCCTGAGTGGCTTAGCTCCTGCCTGATTGCAGCAGTCAGTCCTTCAGCAGAATCAAAGAGAGGGAGAGAGAAAGCGCAGAGCAATTAACGTGAAATTTTTTCCAAAAAGGAAAATAGAAAATTAAGACAAGGTAAGGGGGTAAGGGGGAGGGGAGTTGGGAAAAAACAACACAGAAAAACAAGCTAAAGAAATCAGAGGGAAAAAATCCCAAGCCAACTGAAGTGATTTTCGCACTAATTAACTGCACTTAGTTGACACATACCAATCTATTCACACAAACACACACACACACACAGACCCAGTAGCTGTTGTTGTTGTCGTTGACATAATCAGTGCCACCAGTGCAGCATTTTAATTGGTTTCCAGAGCATTCGCTGCCAATATAAAGTCCCACATGTGCAATTGGAATTTTCTACAGAAATTATTAGAAAGTAAATGAAATGAAATGTTGTGGTGTTTGTGTGTGTGTGTGTGCCTGTGATGTTTGTGTGGGTTGCATATGAGTACTCTATACAATTCTTTATAATTACGTGGGAGAGGGCACGGCTGTTGACAACTTGGCATAAAGAAACAATTTGCGTTCCATTTATCAAAAGAACTCCGTTTGTTATGACTTAGAAAGGGGTTTTCCCTACAACAAATTGAATAAGGGAGCTTAAAATCGATAATAGTTTTGATATGCAATAGATTTTTTACCAATTTAGGAATTAAACCATGCCCATAAAACATTAACCGAGCAAGTCAGGTTTCAGTCATCAAGCTGAAAACTTGTCCAATTTAGACAGCTCAAATTTGCAACGAACGCAGAGAAAATATCATAAACATTAAGGCTAAATGTTACGATCCAAATGAGACATGTTTCTTTTGGATTGGTATCAAATGACCGACTGAGCCAAGTCGCAACAACAACTGCTAAAGTAAAAAGACATGAGCCATAAAAATGCCAACCCGAAGCCAGATCATACATATGAGAGCATTAGAAGGAAGTGCAGCAGCATATAAAAAGCAGAACAAGCCAACGAGATGACTTGGCTGTTGGGGCCAAAAAAGGAATTGGCCTGACCCCCAGAATAGCTGGAGAGCACAGTCAACAACTGCGACAACACACACCAGCAGTTTGAAGTTTGCCAAAAACTCTATAAAGGACATGGCAAACGAAACCAATTGAAGAAATGTTGCTGACACCAAAAACGAAACTGCAACTAGAAGATGATGAGCGGCAGGAGGGTGGATGGGATGAGTATTAGGAGAGCCCGATGGAGGACAACGAAATTAGTTAGCACTTGAGAGAAAGCAGCTTTGGCTTAGGTCCAGGACTCGTTTGCTATTGCTGGATTACAACACCTGCGGGTAAAGGACTAAGAGTACTTGATGCTGCTCGAAGTTGTTGTTGTTGTAGATGATGATGACGATTCGAACTAGAGATGTGCCAGTTGAAGCAGATAAATCGAAGAATTTTTGGGATTTTTATTGTTGTTGTACACTGAAACAAAATTAAGCTTCATGTTAGGCAGTCGATGGCAGTTGGAGCCCAAAGTTAAGGGCGAAAATTTAAAACGGTTTTCTGTTCTGTTCTGTACTGTTCCTCTGCGCCAAGCGAGTCCCTGCACTTGTTGTGCCGTCTGCTTGTGCCCCTAGCCGTCACCGCACGTTGCTACGCATGGATTTTAGATCGACAAAGATGCTGTAGATGAAGTAAAAGTGATAAGTTTCTTAAATTCATTAAGGGCCGATTTTCTTATCTTCTACATAGAGCTATATGTAATAATACTTAAAGCTACAAATAGCTGAGTAAATTGTAAGCTTATCTGACACATAGCAGCTATCTGGAAAAAGAGAAATCGGACCTTAGAATAGCAGAATGCTTAGAAATACATTTAGTTTTCCCTTCTAATGAAGAAGAATTGTATAAGATGCTTTGCGATCACATAAAGAATTGGTAGAGATCACTGAACTATCAGTGCAATTCTATTTCAGGATTCGGTAAGAATAATCTTAGTCGTCATTATACGGCTGAGAAAAAGTAGTTGACTGCAAATGCTGTGCAATCGAATGAGGAATTTCTTGATTGATAGAACAAATGACGGTTCCCGTCGGTTTTGTATTATCGAAGGTATAAAAATGTTTTGGATTGTCTTGAAGTGGGGCTTTGCGTCTGTTCAAGTAGTCATAAGCGAGCATTTTTATGCTTATAGATAATCATAGCAATCAGTGAATAATCCGCATAGTATTTCGGTTCCGGCTTTTGTACCTACCAAAACTTACCTTTCGGTTTAAAGGTACTGTTCTGGTTCTAGTACATATATTGGTACTTGCATTTGTATGTATGGATAAAACTTAAAGAAAGAGCGCTTATTGGTTTTTGTGTCAATCAGAAAGAATTACTTTTGACAGTTGACAGTGACAAAAAAAAATATCACAAAAAAATTGAAAATATAGGGTTTCGGTCCCGATTTGGTTTGGAGTTTTAATTGGTTCTTTTCGGTATACGGTTCCGTTTTTGGTTCCGGTTTGATTCCCTGATAACAGTCTACTGGAACTGCCTCAGGCAGGCATGCACACATGTATGGAAGCAACTGACACCTAAAAATACATAGTTTTTTTCACCCTCATTCTGTAAAACTTTAATCACTCAAAAGTACTTTTTTAAATGCCAAATTCAGAACACAAGTAATATAGACCAAGCTGTTAGGTACATAAACCATGTTAAGATTGGAAAATAATTGAATCTGGGAAGTATATTTGAGCAAATTGGGTTAAACACAAATTAAAGCGGGCTGCAAAAACTTGGGACATTATCTGTTCCAGGAATTTATAATGTTTTAATGGATAGTTAACCAAAAAGCAGACTCTCTGAATCCAAAAGAGAATAAATAATGATATTGGAGTGGCCAGTACGAAAAGAATGCGGATTTGAAGTGATGAAACTAGATTATTATATAAGAAACCCAGACCAAGTAAATAAAAACCGGAAGGCCAAGCTAACTTTGTCTGTGCCGATGTTTTTATACCCTTGCAAATGCTGTTTCAAAAATGTCAGAGTTTAAGAACGCTTACATCAAAATCAAAAAAAAATTTAACTAAAACCTATTTGTAATTTATTTGGCAACCTTTCTAATGTTTAATTAGTGTGTGTTGGCTGGCTCTAGGTCCGAAAAAGTTGCGTTTGTTCACAACTGTTGAAAGCACTCATTGCTTGTATATTTTTGCTTTCATTGCTTTTAGCAGTTCCCAACTGTAGCTCTTTTGGTGGTACAATGCATAAGTTGTTTGCAGATGTGAGCAAACGCAACTTTTTCGGACCTAGAGATAGCCAACTCACACTAATTAAAACCCATTTTCCGACAGATAAACATCTGATTTCGACCAAATTTCGTGAATCTTTTTGAAAACGTATCAAATTAACAATCGCCGAGTTTAAGAAAGATTAAAATCCGACTGATCTGTCCTATGGCAGCCTTAAGATAGAGTCGTCCGATTTCGACCAAGTTTTCCGAATATATTTGAAAGCATATAGACATAGTAATCAGTGAGTTTAAGGACGCCAACATTAAGAACAAAACAAAATTCTTACTCAGAACCATTTTCGACCGATTGGTCCTATGGCAACCATAAGGTATAGTCACCCGATGTCGATCAACTACTTCAAATTAGTTTGAAAGCGATTAATATTAAGAATCACTGACCTTAAGAACGATTTACTTGAAAACAAAAAGTTGTTTCACTAAGGCCCATTTTCCGACCGATCGATCCAATGGCAGCTATAAGCTATGGTCATCCAATTTTGACCAAAGCTTGAAAATCTGTTTGAAAGCATATAATAATAATAATGGACGAGTTTGAGGACGCTAACATTGAAAATAAAAAAGTTTTTCTCAGTAAAACACATTTTCCGAGCGATGGTTCCTATGACAGCTACAAGATATAGTCATCCGATCTTGACCAAAATTAGAAAATCTGTTTGGAAGCATATAATATTAATAATGGCCGAGTTTAAGGAAATTAACATTGAAAACAAAAAAGTTTTTCTAACTAAGACCCATTTTTTGACCGATGGTTCCTATGGCAGCTGTAAGATATAGTCATCCAAACCGTTCGGTTCCGAAATATTAGCAGCGCGCCGTGTAAAAAGAAGACTCTGTGCTAAATTTAAGCTTGATAGCTTTAAAACTGAGAGACTAGTTTGCGTAGAAACAGACAGACAGACGGACGGACAAAGCTCGATCGACTCAGCTCGTCGCCCTGATTAAGAATATATATAGTTTATGGGGTCGGAAATGAATATTTCTATGCGTTGCAAACTTCTGGGCAAAATTATAATATCCTTAGCAAGGGCGTAAAAAATGCAAAAGCACTTGTGCTGGCGGATCATTGTATATGCGAGCTCGTGTATTGCAAAGTACAAACAGTCGCGTTGACTTGTAGCTCTCTCTCAAAAATCTACGTCTGGCTGTCACGAGCATAGCTTGTACACGAGTAACACAACTGTTACAAGCACGCAGAAAACCACAACTTGTGAGAACAAAAGAGATAGCATGATTTTGACATGTTTTTGTCAGCACAAAGACGGCAGCTTATTATACCCTGTTCCCATTAAAAACGGGAAAAGGGGATCATGAAGTTGAGCAAATGTAGGTAACAGCCAGAAGGAAGCTTCTCCGACCCTATAAAGTATATATATTCTTGATCAGCATCAACAGCAGAGTCGACTTAGCCATGTCCGTCTGTCTGTCTGTATGAACCAGTCGATGTCAGAGACTATAAGATATAGAGCCACAAGTTTTTGCATGCACCTAGGCGTTTACCGTACCCATAGAGTTTTTTTTTCAGATTTTGAAAATTCCGCCAACTTTTAACAGCAAAAACGAACATGGGTCGATTCGGCACACTATCTCGCCGATTTCCACCAACTTTGTTAGTTATTACGCTATTGATGCTGAAATTCTGTATGTCTGTCTTTACGAAAGCGTTGATCTCAGCGACTATAAGAGATAGAGACACCAATTTTTGCTCGTATGTAGGTCTATACCGTACCCAAATCAAGTTGGTTTCAGATTTGGAAAATTCTTCCTCCTCCTCCTTTTAGCCACGGAAAACTGTCGGAGCCTCAATTTGTAAGTTTGAATTCTGAAAACCACAATAAGATCTGAGCAAAAACAACACCACTTGGAACAGGGTATTTTGCAATCGGGATACTCGACCGCAGCACTCTTACTTGTTTGTTTTTGTTTACTTGTGTGAAAAAATGTGCTTACGATCATTTCGTGTATGTCAAACCAAAGTGGCGAGCACAAACAAGCCGAGTAAATGCGCGAGTGTTATCGAAACTTAAGTCTGGTAACGGCTGGTAGGTTTTGTACGTACATATGTAAAGAAAGAAACAGACGGGAAAGAATATTGTAAATAATTAGTGAGTTGTAGAGAACTATTTTTGTCCAAAATGCTGAAGGAAGCAACCACTACTGGGGGGACCATAAGTTTAGAGCTGTGAGATCAGTGGGGTTTAGGGGGAACTTGAAGAATTTTGCGGGCTAAGTAGCTGTTCAGATGCCTGCTAGTCCATGAGTGAAGTAAAGCCAGTGTAACCCTGATAGGTCTCCTTAGCGTCTACTCCGCACTATCATTGGATGGTGGCCTGCGTCCCACCACAACGTTGCCTTGGTAGGCTTCTATGGTGAAGGCAATCATGTCGGTGTGTGCTTTCATTTTGCTCCCAGCGCACGCGGTTGCTATAACCAAGCCATTTCCCCAAGAGTTGTCGGTCCCCTTGGTTAGTTCGGTTGTGCGGTCCAGCGTCATTTATTCCATGATGCAGTCGTGGTTGAGTTGAGACTTGCAGTGGCATCCTATGATTTACAGTTGGATAAGGAGTTGATTGTGCTTTCGCAATGAGAGGATCTTCGATTCCTGATGTAGACGGGTCATTATATGACAACCAATAGCTACTCGCAGCGCAGCATTTTTTACTAGTTGAAAGTTTCGTCATTGGGTGTCACTTATCGACGGAGACCATATCGGGGCTGCATAGTTTAGCATGAACCGTCCTATGGCCTTGTAGGTGGTGGAGATCATCTCCTTCTGCGATACCTTCTGCTCTTTTAGATCACCTCCTCAGGGTGTTTGGCGAAGGAAAACATGGCCTCAGAGATATCCTAATTTTTATCATAATATTTTAAGATGGTTGATGGTGGGAATAAAGTGGCCACAATTGTGGATGACCAGTGTCATTTGGACTTCTATGGTCCTGGTCGTTAGTAGGCCATTTTCAAAGGTCGTTGGATTCGCTGGTTTGCATTTCGAAGGCTATTTAATCTATTTTTTTCCGTGTGGAATCAATAAAGTATTTCGGATTCGTTGTTTAAAAATTACAAATTGTATTGGAGTCAGTTTCAAGCTTTTGAAAAGGATCCGTTCTATTTCCCAACTGGGTGCAGTTTATATAAATATCAAGATAAAAATGTAAAATAAAACTAAGAACTCTCTAGGCCATAAAGTTTCGAGTCCAAGCTTTTTTTTCCCGCCTAAGTATAAGTGTCGTGGCCACCCACGATACATGTTTGGACACTTTGCACATAGGCTCATAGGTGCGCATACGATAGCTACATCAACAAATCGAACAACTTATCGACGGCCTCGCAGTTGTTGCGTTTCGACTCGCAGGTCAATTTTTTCTCAGAAATTCTTAAATATATTTAAACAAAAGTCACGTCAAGCCATTTGACCATCTCTAATCTCTCAGAAAGGCAGCAATTAAATAGCTTCGAGCACTCTGAACTCAATTGCTGAAATTTCAATAACTGTTGAGAACACTCTCAAAGGACAAGCAGCAGCAGCGGTGACGCCTGCAGAGGCAGCCTGATAAGCTGTCATGCAGTTACCAACGTTCACTACCCCGCCCAGCTGCACACACACAAACACACCACACCCTTAGTCCAACAAACACATCTTTTTCTTCCACTCACCTATATTTCACTTTGCTGCAGAAAATTTAGTACGCTGCTTTCTTGATTTTGAACGGAATTTTCCAAATTTTGCCGAAAAACACAAATGATAGAAACGTTTTGGTCTATTGTTGTGCTAATTTCGTGGTAATTGTTTTTAATTTCGTTAGTTAAAATATTTGTATTATATTTGCAAAAGAACGTGATGACGCAATACGGCCGAAAAGTTAACACATTAAGAATTTTGCCACCAAAAATGCCGAAAAAGATTGAACTTTTTTACACAATCTGAATTGAAATCAATACGATTAAAAGATATTTTTATATTGTTCTAACATTTTGACATAGCCCAGATGAGGGGTGTGGCAGAGAGTGCTGCGTTAAAAGTTGAATTACACATAAATTACACAAAACAAATCTGGCGAACCTTGGTATAACTAAAGACACTAATCGAAATTCAATTGAATCACATTTGATGATTGCTCATTAAAAATTTAAATAGACCAAAAACAAATGGCAAACTTTTTGCCAACAAAACAAGTTCATTTGCTAAAATTGGAAAGAGGCGAGGGGAAAATCAAAAGCAAAGCACGCGCAACAAGACAGTTTTCAATGAGGCTGAAAATTTCATTTGGCATCAGGCCAAAAAAATAACAAAAAGAAATGCGAAATCGATGCGAACTAAGTAAGTATTGTGGGTAATAAATAAATTACCAGGACTTGAAGTAAGCATGCTGCAATTTTAATTCCTTCAAAGTTTGCTGAAGAACTAATCCTTTATCCAGCGGACTCTACCGACAGTTGTCTTAGGTCCTACACCACCAACATCATCATCATCATCGTCGTCAAGTGTCGTTTGCCTAAAACAATAAACAAAAGGCAACCGAAAACAACAACAACAACCATCTACATTATCGCACATCATTATCATTGTCATTCCGTGAGCATCTTTCCCTGAAACGACGACGACTCTTTCCTCTTCTACGTTTGCTTTACTTTTCTATTTAGTTAGTTTTTATGAGCGTCATTATTTTCGCTTGCCATGGCGCTAAGCATCTTAAGTTCCCTCCACCACTCATCCTCTCATCCCACTTGGGAAGTTTTTCCTTGTGTTTGCATAGGCCCAAGGATGTCTTCTTCTCTGACAATTTTATAATTCAACTTTTGCTGCTTTGCTAGTTTTGAAAACAACTTAATAATAACAAACGGATGTGCTTGAATGCGGGAATGAAAGCGTTTTTGTTGAGACTGGCAATCATTATTTGAGGCCTGTTATGAGGCATTTAGCAAGTTTTTGTGTGAAATTAATTATAAAGAGTTTGAAAGGCAAGTCTTAACTGTGTTGCAAGAAATAGAAAGAGAGAAGGACAACAATTTTGGAAGATAACTGAAATACTGTGTTACCAAACCTGATTCTATTTCGAATTCAAAGAGAAAAATACCGTATTAGCCCATCGTAAAAAAGTCATTTTCCGCCTTGGCAACAATCAAAATTTTCGGAGTTTACCTTGCATCTTCAGATTTGCATTTGTTATGATCTACTCCAAGTTCTTTAAATGGTAAAATATTCGATTCGTATAAATCTTGTAAAAAAAGCTTTTGGTCCAGCAGTTATTTGCCGATAAGGATGGAAAGTTCTACGAAAGTGTAATTATGAAGCTACCCAGCAAATGGTAAGAGCCACCCCTAATAAAATATTTGTTTTGCTACTTCTTTGCGGAACTTGCGGAACAGCAAATTCAGTACAAAGTTATCTCTGTAGAGAAATTATTATAATGGAAAAACAAAATCCTATAATGGTCCCGCAAAGGCTTCAAAGTTAAAAAGTTAAGAAATTCCCCTTTATAAAGCATTGAACTATCAATGTAGACAGAGTTCAGATACTGTCGAGCAAATAATTTAGATGTTTCATAAACTATGAGGCAAGCTCCCAAAACGGTGGTCGCAGGTCTGCAATTTATACTTACCCAGTTAATTTGGTTGCGTCTATGTAATCGCCAATGGATTTGAAATAAATTCCTCTTAATAGCAGTCATCATTGATGTGCTATTTGATAATTTAAAGCGTAATCTAGATCAATTGATCGATGGTCACTAATAACCAACTCATCAGTTGAGTGTTGTCGTAATTGACCTGATTAAATGCGGATACAAAAAAAGTGAAATCATTCGGAAAATCATGACTCGTGAGATAAATCTCAGCAAGGACATCATAAAACGTGAATTGGGACTCAGTACAAGAGAAACACCGGCCACTTGCTCACAACAGCATTGAAACAAAAACGCAAGACAAAATCAGAAGCATTGTGTCGCCAGTGCGCAAACAATTCCCACAGACGAATTCTGATTCCTGACGAGAAAATTTTCACCATAGAGGAATCGTTCAACAAACAGAACGATAGAGTATGCTGTGTTATCAAAACAAGCGTCCGAACTCATCCCGAGAGTTCAGAGAGGTCACCATGCGGCTTATGTAATGGTTGGGGGAGTAGCCTATGATGGGGTCACCAAGCTCCATTTAAGTGAAAAAGGAGTCAAAACTTCGGCGAAAGTGTATCAATCCGACGTTTTGCAATAGGATGTGAAGCCTCTCAGCACGACATTATTATCAAAACAGTCGTGGAACTTTCAACAATACTTCGCTTTAGCTCACAAGGCAAAAACGACTCAAACATTGCTAAAAACAACTATTTCCACGCATGATTGGCCTACTGGTAGCCCAGACCTGAATCCATTGGACTACAATCTGTGGTCCGTTCTTGAGTTCTTAAAGCGCGCCCTTGTCCGAGCAGTGGACAATTTCTCAATGCATGAGGTGCGCACTGCGATCGATGAGTGGCCAGAGAGCGGCCATTTCGATTAAGTTGTTCTACGATTTGTAGCCATTGAGTGACTGAATAATAAGAAGAAAAAAAAAATATTCATTCGTTTTCATTTTATGATCAAAAAACTGTGTACTAAAACAATTGCGAGTATTAGATATATTCTTGATCAGCATGACGAGCTGAGCTGAGTTGTCCCTGTCTGTTGTCTGTGTCTGTCCGTCTGTTTCTATCAGAGGTCGCAAAAATCGGTCCCCCGCTTGCCTTTGTCAGAAAACGACAGCTTTTTCTTGCGACCACATTGAAAAGAGGTACCGAAATAACCCTTAACTGCGCTCTCTGCTTCTATTTGGTTGTGAGAGGAGAGAAACACATTTTCTTAATTTTTTTCCTCTTAGGTCTTTTTGGAACCGTTTGGCTTAATTCCCGAATAAAAAAGGTCTTCTTCGTATGTATGCATCGGTGAGTAAGGTTCGGCCAACGATATGAATGTATGCGACGAACTATATGCGCTCTCTCGTTCTCACTCGCATAGAACTCTCTCTCTGCTTATATTAAACCCTGGCGCAACTCTTGAGTCTGCAAGCTTTTCTAATAACATTTTGAGAGTTTGGTCTTCGATAAGCACGCAATTTAAGACCAATTGATTGAGTTGGGCCTGTTATTCGGTGTGTGGTCAACCACAGCCACTTAACAGTGAGCGCGATAACAGAACACATTCGGTTGCGGGAAGCTCAGGCCCCTTTTATATTTGGTTTTTCGGTCAGTGACGTGAGCGGAGCGAACTGAAAAAAGGGTAGAGAGTTATTTACGACCTATGGTTTCTATGCTATCTCCTCCGTCAGTTTTAAAGCGTAACCATACATTGCACGAAGTGTTTTTGAAACAACATTTGTCGGAACCGGCCGGATCGGATGACTATATCATATAGCTGCCATATGAACTATCGGTCGAAAAAGTAGTTTTAGTTAAAAAAAACTTTTTTGTTTTCAACGCGAACGTTCCCAAACCTCGAATTTACAAGTTTTCTATGCTTTAACACAATTCCACCAAGTTTGATGAAAATCGGTCAACTATATAGTATAGCTGCCATACAAAATATAGTTCTGAAAAAAAGTCTTAGTAGGAAAAACTGTTTTGTTTTCAATGCTATCGCTCCCAAGCTCGTTGCTGATCAATATTATACGCTACCACACAATTATGCCAAATTTAATCCAAATCGAATGACTATAGCATATAGCTGCCATAGGAACGATCGGTCGAAAAAGTAGTTATAGTGAGAAAAACTTTTTTTTTCAATGTTAGAGTCTTTATGTTTTCCAGTTATGAATATTACACACAATTTTGGGAAGTTTGGTCAAAATCTGATGAATATATCGTATAGCTGCCATATAACAAACTAGCAAGCAAATGGTCAAAGTTGTGACGCCATCTATTGCTGAGTTTGGGAAATAATTCAGCTCAGAATGTTCGACGAAAATCATTTAAAACCTTAATTTATATAAAGTATACAAGCTACAAGGGTTTATAAATTTCGGTCGCGCCGAAGTTAGCTTTCCTCTTTTTTTTTATGGTGCTTAAAGAGGTGATCGCGCAATTCCATTTCTACGCAGAGGACCCAATTGCCATTAATTCAGAAATTTCGAACAGCAAAATGCAGTAGATTTGATTACACTGTGCAACACTAATAAGTTGATCGAGTCGGGACCAAAAAACACTGAAAGGATGAGTTGGTAGTACAAAAACCTTCGCTGAGTTTGGTCTGGTTAGCTGCCGTTTTCTTTTTATTGCACTTTGAAGTTTTCAGCGTCAGCAAATGAAAAAAATTATATCTTCATACTCAAAATTACAAAAGTTGTCCAAAAAATCCAAGTTTTGACCACTTTTCTACAGTTTTCAACTTCATCTTGAAACCCGTTACAAATTTGGACAAGCAATACAGCACTTTCAGAATTTTTTGGTCTCGACGGTATCAACTTTTTGGAGTTCAAAAATGTGTCACAGCGTTATTGATTTAGCAAGATAGAGGCAGTAGAATTTGCAAAAGATGTACCAAAAGACAAAAAGAGTCTTCGTTCTGAAGAAGGACCAAGCATATCGTACTTTCAATAACCATCATAAGTATCTAAAAGCTGATATTGTTTTGCAATTATTTAAATAAATTTAACACCAATTTTTATTTAATTTTTGTATATTTTGTGATGCTGCACTCATGTAAAATGTTAAATGTGTGTGAATTTTCATTTCACATCATCATCATTAAATTCCATTCGTTCCTCTTAAACAGCGGAGGGAACGACTTTGCTCCGAGTGTTATTTTCCAGCGTCACTCTGAGCAATTGCCCCACTTCGAAATGTGAGTTACATAAACACAATCCATGCGTAGCGGCGCAACAAGTGCAGTGTGTGCGACCAAGATTCGCATGGCGCACAAGCAGACGGCTGCAATATAAAAATATATACAGTATGAGGATCGGTGCTCGACTCGAACCTTGGTGATAAGGGTAGATTTTTCTATTGTTTTTGGACTGCTTTTTGGGTCCACCGCTGCTCTCAAATGTGCTCAGTGTGCTAAGCCTGTACAATATCTTTATACACTAAATTATTATTGAAAACCAGCAGCAACAACAAAATGTCCAATATTGAAGATGTGAGGCAATTAACTTCTTAATAAAAATACTACAAAGACGTTCAGAATTATACTGCCATGTTCCGGATATCACTAAAGTGAATTCGAATTTTTTACATGTTCTCTTTTCTATTAAAAAATCAAGGAAATCTGTTTCAAACCTTTAGTTTCTACTTGACGGATTCAAATTAAAACGATTTAATCTGATTAACCCAATAAATTAAACAAATTCGAACTCGACAATTTTTATCGAAAGTAAAAACCGGAACAGGCCTGATAATCTTCGCTTTTGAGATGCTTATCTCCAATAATAGATTATCAGCCAAGCTCCCACTTTCGCAAAAGTTTGCCGCTTTTCCAACAAGTTTGGACTCAAAATCGCAAAACTTTTGCGAAAGTGAAAATTAGAGCATGGCTGATAATATTTTTCTTATACTACAATACAATAAATAGTGTGCGTAAATCTAGAAATTATAATGTAAGAGCGAACTTATGCGGACACCCTGCACAAATGTTCGCTTACAGCAGCTCGCATATGATTGAGTATAACAGAAACAGACGAAGCCAAATAAGGCTACAAGCTCGGATTGTATAAATTCAGAGTCGCTTTGAGTGTAAACAGTGATTTTTCCTAATTAAAATCGAAAATTTTATATGGAAGCTGATCTGGTTGTAATTTTTTGACGAGTATAATACAAAATCTGGCATTTAAGTTATTAGTTTTTATACTCTGTACCGAAGGTACATAGAGTATATTAAGTTTGTGTAAAAGTATGTAACAGGGAGAAGGAATCATTTCCGACCCTATAAAGTATATATATTCTTGATCAGCATCAACAGCCGAGTCGATATAGCCATGTCCGTCTGTCTGTCTGTCTGTCTGTCTGTCCGTCCGTCCGTATGAACGAAGAGATCTCAGAGATGGTAAGAGATAGAGGTTTGACATGTATGGGACATATATTTCTTATACTTGCAGGCAGATCAAGTTTATTTTCAATTTTTGCCACGCCCCCTTGCGCCCCCGCAATTTGGAAAAAACGTCATATCTACTACAGTTTTGATGATAGATGGTTCGTACTTTCTAGAGATATCTAGTACTCAAAATTATTTATCGATTTGCTGAAGGAATGATAAAGATCGGATGAACGATACTCAAGTTATGAGCAAAAAACGGTCAGTTAACATCCCCCCCCCCACCCCACCCATAACCTAAGCATTGCGTTCAGCAGAAGCAATCTTAGTGAGAGAGAGAGAGAGAGAGAGAGAGAGAGACTTAGAGAGCGCACTGCGTTGTGCGTTGTGTGTTAACTGGCTGTTTGACTCGTGACCAAATGCGAGCTGCGACATTAAGGGTGCAGAGTATGTTATAGTCGGGCTTGACCGACTTTCTTTCTTGTTTTTTTTATTATTATTTCTTTGCATTCAACTTGAAGTGATTCTTTTTCAATTGTTTAAATAGATTTTAGTGTATTATTTTTATTATTACTTCTTGCAATCGTCTCAATTCGTTGGCACTAAAAATAAATTCAACTATTTTAAGAAGATCCTAACCTAATGATATTTACTCTCCCCTGCCTCCTTATCCCATTGGCTATTTGTGGCCTAAAAAAGAAAATATTTACAATGCCCGACCAACTTAATTAAGACAACATTCAAGTAAAAGTTGGTTCAAAATGTAAGCTCCTTAGAGCAATTAAAACAACTTTTGAGGTTTGTTGTTCTTTTTTGAGAAACGAGCACAAAGTTGAGAGCTAAGTTTACTCACCTGCCGCAGCTCAACTTTTTACTCAAGGCAAGGGGGCTGGGTTGGGGGGTGGGGAGGAATCTAAGGGTCATGTGTTCATCATCAAATTCAATTTCAATGAATTCTGTCAGAGTTGTTTATTTTGTTGCACTTGGTAAACATAAAAGAAACATATGTCACATAAAGAACGGGAAGTAAACATGCAGCAGGACATGAAAAAGAACAAAAAGCTCTCATATAACACACATATTATTAAAATCAACAATGAAAACAAAAACCAAGACATAAAATATATAGAAAATATAAACAATAAAAAAAGACCAAAGAGGATAACAGCGGAAGTTAAGGGGAATGCAACTTACATAGCTAACAAGCAAGTAAAACGAAACGAAAAAAAAATGAAATGAGAAGAAAACCCAACTTGCCACTTTAAGCTCCTTTCCTCGATATCAAATGCAATTTATATGCGCCTGCAGGCTTCTTTTTGTGACCCGCCCTCATTGAAATATCTATAAATTTGTACCGCTCCTTGGCTGTGGTGGAACCCTCGGGGTCATAAATAATATTATTATGGCATTTGGAAACTGAGTATTTGTCAACACAAACAAAACTCGTGTGTGGCCAACGTAAATCGGTATTTATCTTCCTTTCTGTTGTGGCCTTTGGTTAACGACCTTATTATTAGCGCCATTATTCATGCAACAAGTGTAGGTGGTAAAGTAGAATTCAAAGAAGAAGCAAAACACTGTACTAATTAGAGGGAATTTAATAAGGGATTCTAGTTTATTGATTTATTTGTGAGTCAATTAATAAATTTTTCGGAAAATAAAGACCGTGAACGGCAATATGACGTGCTGTGGCTTTCAGAGAAAGGCCCGAATAAACTTTCTTGTACGCTGCTGATTTTCATTGAATCGAACCTTGTTGGCGCTCTGATCATGTTTGTCATTATTTTATTCAATTCGGTTGTTTGATCATTCGGCTCAATAACGATTGGGCGAGAATTTCCTCGTAAAAGTTTTTGCATGGACTCAGACAGCGCTGCTGACAGAGATGGAAAGGAAAGAGAGTTCACCAGCCATAGCCCCTGGGGGCCGAACATACTCGTCAATTTACACCGAATGCTTGCCGAAGTCATGCATCATTGTGTGTTAGAGAGGGACAGCGTCACACAGTCACATTTTGGCGCTCTCTTCTTGGGGACCCTTGGTAAACTCAACACTGAGTTTTGTTCGCTAAATGTACGAAAAACATGTTCGATTAGTCGACTCACATTCAACCTGACGATGAGTTTACCGGTGTGAAGCTGATTTTATTCAACGTTGAGTTTTGCAAGCTTTGGTGGGATCCTGGTATGTGTTATAATAATATAGTCGGGAGCAAATGAACTGGTACAGAGTATGTTAAAGTCGGTCGTGACCGACTTTCTCACTTGTTTGTGTTTCATTTGCAATTTAAAAAAAAAAAACCTCTTAATGAATCACCCTTTACTTATTCATTGTCCGGAAGTATTAAAACGTAAGACGTGCATTATGTCTAGTTTTTAATAAATTTCAATTATGTTCATCACTGTTCTCTATTAAGTTTAATTTTGTCCCGCTAGATTCACGAATTCTTACACTGTGCGCGGCTTTAAAATATCGAGGATTTTTTCGATTTCTCTATAACAAGTAAAGCTACTAATTAAGCTACTTCGATCCTGTTAAATTTTCAGCAACCATGACAGATATACTTTCTTTTGCCTTTCCTTAAAGCAAAGAATTTTACATTATTAAATGCAAGTGTCTTATTAAGTAAGCTCCTAAAGAATATATGGAACATATTCAGGGGTGTCCTGGAAATCTCTAGAGTTTTTCGTATAAACGATTGCACTTCGAACTAAATTTGAACTACCTTATTTGTGAAGTGACAAGAATAAGACCGTCTAATAGCTCATATGGAAGGAAAACCGTACGATTTAAATCTACTTGGCTTATAGCAGGCGGATTCGAATCGCTCAACTTTCGTCATCTAATCTAGTAACCAGGCGCGTTTGTGCCCGTTCACATATTAAGTCAAACAGATCGAAAACATGTGAGTATCATACTAAAGATTGATTGAAGTTTAAGTGTTCAGAAAAAAAAGTCGTTATATATGTAGTTTGGAAGTTCGGAATGGTGAAGTGTGAACAGCAAAACAAGTCCGCTGATGAGAGAATTTGGTTATTCTCGAAACAGCGATCGTTGTACGGACATACCCAATTGCTATTCCAATAATGTTGTAATTAATATCTGGTGGTTTGTGTTGGTTATAAAAAGGCTTATAATCAACCAAAAAAGACCTTGAGCTAGCCA
>JBAMBO010003837.1:0-115000 GCA_037044535.1 Lordiphosa magnipectinata
ACAACACCCGAATAGTCAACTGAATCGAGAAAGCAATTTGATATACAAAAACCCATTCCACTTACACCCGATGAAGCTTTGGCTTACCTCCTGGAAAATTCTCTTACAAAACAGCAATACATAAACACTAGACTTATGAATAAAAGTCGCCACAGTAACATTTATCCAACCTATAGTCTAATAATGGAATCTAAATTACAATGCCATCCTGTAGATATAAAAGTAACGGAAACGGCCGCCCAAGTATCATTACAAAACCTTTTGGTAACAGGTAACCAAACAGTTCTGAAATTAAACTAATATGCAGCTATGGAGTTGATGGTTCAACGGGTCATTCAATATACAAGCAGAAGTTCGCTACCGAAACACCTGGCGAATAGCTTTCAGATCACTCCATTTTCGTTACTTCTGTTATACCCATAAAAATTATAGACTCTTTTGATCACAACATATGGAATAATAGAACACCGCAATCTATACGATTTTGCAGACCTCTGCAAATTGAACTAGTAAAAGAAACTACGGCCCACATAATGATGGAAAAGAACCTTTTAGATTCTCAAATTAATAATCTCAAACCTTCTGTTTATAAATTGAATGAAAATCGTGATATAACAGTAACGTAAGAAATGCATATGACACTTAATGATGGCAAAGTGCTAAACGTTTTAACTGCAACTAAATCTACTCAATGTTGTCCAATCTGTGGGAAATAACAGATTTTAATTCTGAACTTTTTGTCCCAAAGCCTTGAGCTTTGCAGTTTGGAGTAAGTCCATTGCATGCCTGGATCCGGTTTTTAGAATTTGTCTTGAACATTTCATATAAAATATAAAATTGAATTTGG
This sequence comes from Lordiphosa magnipectinata, assembly GCA_037044535.1. Lineage (NCBI taxonomy): Eukaryota > Metazoa > Arthropoda > Insecta > Diptera > Drosophilidae > Lordiphosa > Lordiphosa magnipectinata. The sequence continues at coordinate 848 of JBAMBO010003837.1, forward strand.
CATATAAAAGGTGATGATAAGATTGAAATGAGCAAACGGAAAAAATATGATCAAGAAAAGTTTTGGAGCGAAATGGGTCTTCGGATAAGCATGCAAGCAAGCAGAATGGAAGCGGCAATAGCAACGATGGTAATACGGCTAGGAGAGCTTTTTCCAATACTAAACTACTAGCATCTAGTACAAACTTCAGCGAAGATCTTTTAAATAAATTTCACGCCATTTTAATCGCCATTTCTTCCAATTATTATATAAATTCGGAAAAATTTCGCTCATTTTGTGAAACAACTTTTTCATTATATATGCGTAGCTACCCATGTTATCCGATGTCACCAACAATTTATAAAATATTGGTTCACGGTTACAAGATTAATAATTCGAGCTTGGTTCCACTAGGATGCTTAGGCGAAAATGCTTCTGAAGCACGCAACAAAGTTTACAAGAAAGATAGATTGTCGCATTCAAGGAAAAATAGTCGGCTCAATACTATGACTGATATATTTCACAGAGCTATAGATTCCAAGGATCCATTATTGTCGAGTGTTTCTCTAAAGGAAAGAGAAAGAAAAAATAAAAAAAAAACCCTTCTCTTTTGGACCTTCCGTCTACAACTGAAAATGAAAACGATCTGCAGTGCGATTCTGATGACGATGAGGATATTTATAATATTAAATTGGATGAAGAAGAAAATTGCATTTAAAAAATAAGTAAGTAATTAAATAGAACAGGAAATAATATATATTTATTCTAAATCTACTATCAATCAGTTTGCAGGGGCGGAAAGCGTGGTCGTGGTCGCACTTTTTTCACAAATTATTAATGCCATAACAATAAAATGTGCGATGTTTGAACCATGTAACTATTTTTCTATTCTATTTTTCGACTTTATGCCAAAAAAACCGGCATCTGGCCCATAGTGCATTGTTCAAATTCAGCTGGAACCCGCGAATCGAAACTCCTCAAAAAATGAAAGGGTTCCAAATGCTAGAGAAAGAATACAAATTAATTTCTTTTTTTTTTTTTAGAAAAAGTTCATCCCCGCAAGTTAATTAATTCAACAAATTGTGATAAATTTACAATAGTTTTATTACACATACACACATAATATTGTATTTTTTATTTTGTAATAAATTTAGAAAAACCAACTGGGCTAATTCTTTAGTCCCCAACACATTTGAATAGTTCTGAAACCAATTTTAGGTGTGTTAACCCACTACGTACATACATACATACATAAACACATACATATATTGAGTGTATAATTCTTGTAAGTTGTGCGTTTTGCTTTGTAAACTGTTATACAAAAAGATCACCCGTCTTAAGGGTGAACCTTAAAGATTAGTTGCAAATGGTTCAGCTTATCGTTGGGTTATTTGACATTTTAGGGGCCGAGGCATTTGCTATGTTCTAAGTGTCCAGTTACAGTTGAGTTTGGCGCAGGGAAATCTTAAGATTAATACAAATGTCGAGACAAGGAGGGGTCCGTCGGAGTTGGAATGTTTTTTTTCCAAATTGGTTCAACTTGTTGGTTTCTTTGACTAAAATATTTGATTGAGCTAATTAGAAAGCATCATTGAGCTCCACAACTGATAATCTCAGTTCCGCCAAAGGCGGTAGCTAGTGCGTTCTCGCCACCAAATCCAAACCGCCCTCCTCCTCCATTTTGGTGAGAAACTTAATGACTCGATGGTGCGGTTCCGATTGCCGTGACATATCAATCAGTGCCAACAGCTTCTTGATGCCGATGCACACTCGTTTGCCGGCCATATTCCGGGCTATATTTTGCAGTTCCTCGGGACTAAACAGATCCATATGATCGAGCACGGCCATCACATGATCGGGACTGGATAAATTGGACACATGCAGCGTGGAAGTGAAGGCCGGTAACATTTCCATCTCCTGCAAAACCTCTCGTCGACTGGAGGTGCAAAGAATGAGCAGCTTGCGTCCCTTGGGTGGCTGTTTCTTAAGCAAGACCAGCAAGGCCTGCAGTGTGAGATTGGAGTAGCGCGGCCCTATGGAACCATAGTCCAGCAGCCGCTCCACATTGTCCACCACAATGCAGCTGAGCGTAGATCGATAGGCATCATCAAAGACTTTGCGTATGTGCAGGCATTTGGCGGATTCGGTAAAGCCCACCATGTCCTCGGGTGAGCAGACTTTAACGAAAGGAAAGTCACTCAATTTCGCCAAGTTGGCGGCCAGCGCCGACTTGCCCGAATTGGGAGCTCCCTCGATTAGCAGCGACACCAGGCCAGAGCTTTCGGTGGCCTTGGCCTGTTGCACATAGAGCAGGCCATCCTCCAGCAGATTGGTAACCGGCTGACCCCAATTGATGATGCCACGCGCCAGCATATTCTCCAGCATTTCCTGGGCCGTACCAAAGGCGGGTTTAATGTCATTTTCCAAAGCATGCAGAAAATCCGAGCGTGTGACCTTCAGTTTCTCCATGGCCTCGGGATCCACATGCACCTTGGAGTCAGCTTTGATCAACCGATTCATGGCCGTGGACTGGGCGGCACGCACGAGACCTTCCAGCTCGGCGCCACTGAAGTTCTTGGTCCGCGAAGCAATCTCATGATTGTCCACATCAGTGGCTATTTTGTTAAACTCACGCATGCGCTTGGTGTGTATATTAAGTATCTGGACACGTCCCTGTTCATTGGGCAAACTAATCTCCATTTGCACCTCCAGCCGGCCAGGTCTCAGCAGAGCCTCATCGATCATATCCCGGCGATTGGTCATGCCAATGACCAGTATGTTGTTCAGCTGTTCCACACCATCAATCTTGGCCAACAGCTGATTGACCACGGTGTCATGGACGCCACTGTTGCCCGCCACCGAGCCGCGAGCCTTGCAGATGGCATCAATCTCATCGAAAATGATAATATGCAGCCCACTATTGGGTCCCAGGCGCTTCTCCTCCTCCTCGGCGTCGGCAAACAGTCGTCGTATATTTGCCTCCGACTCGCCCACATATTTGTCCAGTATCTGCGGCCCATTGACAATCTTGGGCTCGCGGGCGTTCAGCATGGTGCCAATTTGACGTGCCATCAGGGTCTTACCCGTGCCGGGCGGTCCATAGAGCAGTATGCCCTTGACATGCTTAATGCCCAGCTGCTCCACCAGTTCGGGGGGAAACACACGCGAGGCAAAGGCCCGCCTAAAAATGGCATTGAACTCCTTGTCCAGGCCACCAATACCCATTTTGCCAAAGTCCCAGTCCGGATTGATGATCGATTGCCGTACAATTTTGCCCTTGGATCTGCCCTGCAGATTTAAAACCGAGTTCTCTGCCTTCTCGAACTGCACCACCGTGTTGCCCAGTATGCGACCAAAGCGCACATTGCGCGTCTTGGGCTCCTTGCCATCGCCCACCGTACGGGGATCCACCGCCTCCAAAGTCTTGACCGCCAGGCCCAGAAACTTTTTATCCTTAAACTGAAAGACGAGCGTTTGGCCCACCGTCAGAGCCATACCGGAGAATTGCATGATGAACTCCTTGGCCATTTCATCCGAGTCATACGGCTCCTGCGTGGTGGTCTTCTTTTGCAGAAAATCCGTCTCAAAGGAGACCATTGTAATGATATCCGAGCTGGCATCGAAGCGATAGGGCCTCACATCGATCTCCTGGTTAATGGACAGAGTAGCCCACTTGCGCTGAACCAGGGAGAAGCCCACATGTCCACGTGGCAGATCTGCAATCTTTTCCAGCGCAAAAATATAATGCTGACCCGGTCCCGGCGAGATGTCCACATATCTAAGCGAAATCAACAAATCAAGAGACGCGTCATCACGCCCCACCTGCCGCCCACTTAAGGGGACACTCACTTGACTTCCTCGGTGAAATCGGCCATATGCACAATGGCCTTGTTGGTCAGCGATAGTTCATCTGTGGGACACTTCATGGCCTTCATTCTATACGCCAGTTCGCCAGCCATTTTCAAGAATTTGCTTTACAATTTTCTTTAATAATATTTTCCACTCTGACTAATTCACATTCACCAACAGCTGTGCTGGGAGTAATCGCTGATATGAAGCACTGCAAGTGACTCGTTACCTCGTAAGAGCACATCTCTAATTAATGTGATTAACAGTAAAATTGTTCGAGTTGCTTCACTGGTTCATTTTTAGAGATGACCTAATCGTTCATTTTGTTCATGAATTGTTTGATTTGAAAATTTACTTAAAACTTGGGCATAAGATAAGAGATATGGAATTTATATGTCTTCAATTAAAAATTCATATGTTATTTTACACACTTTAATTAATTTAATTTTTAAACACTTTCTTGACTCAGTGTTTAAATGTGTACGAAAACTTTTAATGCCTAATGTATCTACTAGTTCGATTGAACCAGTTTTACAGGGTGGCTGCCCAGCGCTCACAATCTTGGTGCCATGGCCACAGCCAAAAAACCCAAAATGATGACCCCACAGAAGGAGAATGAGCCGACCACCTGCGCCTATTGGGTTCCACGCAAAAAACGCAACTGTAAGATGACAGCCAACAAGGACAGCTTGTACTGCGGCGCCCACGCACCAGCCACAACAACAACAACAACCAACACCAACGAAAGTCACGAGGAAAGAATACCCTGTCCACTGGATCCCAAGCACACTATTTTTAAACGCAAGCTGGCCAAACATTTGACCATCTGCAATGCACGGGATCAGATCAGCTCTTTGCCCTACATTAGCAAGGACATTAATGCAGGCGAGGAGCTGGAGCAACCCACCGAGCACGAACTGTACAACAGGTTGAAACTACACGAGCTGCAGGATGCAGAGTTCTATGGGGTCATTGACAAGGTGAAGCTACTTTATGACAAACATATAGCCAATGGCATAGAGGAGCTGCAGCTACAGCATGCATCGCTGAAGGAGCCACTCAGCCACGAGGAGTATGGTCAGGAATCGCGCAAGCATTTGGTGCAGACCTCAGCCCTGCTGGGCATTTTGGACCACGACCAGCAGCTGCGCGACCACACCAGCTTCATAGAGTTTGGCGCTGGCAAAGGACAATTGGCCTACTACCTGGCCACCGCCCTAGAATCCTCGCATTTGACACAATCTCAGGTGGTGTTGGTGGATCGCCTCTCGCTGCGCCACAAAAAAGACAACAAAGTGGCCAACAAGCAACTGGTGCAACGGATTCGTGCGGATATAGCCGATCTAAAGATGTCTGAGCTGCCGGAACTGGGGCAAACCAAGTACAATGTGGCCCTATCGAAACATTTGTGTGGAGCGGCCACGGATCTGACATTGCGTTGTGTGCTGGGCGAGGGAAAGGTCCACACAGATTACATACTCATTGCACTCTGCTGTCATCATCGCTGCTCCTGGCGCTCCTATGTGGGCAAGATGTGGCTTCAGCAGGCGGCCATAAGTCCGCGTGAGTTTGTCATCATTACCAAAATGGTCAGCTGGGCCGTCTGCGGCACGGGACTAAGTCGAGAACGTCGCAAGGCTCTGGCCGAGGCGCCAGAGGAGCCGCTGGAACCAACCAGCCAAAGATTAAGCCGTGAGCAACGTGAACAAATTGGTTATCAGTGCAAACGTGTACTGGATTATGGACGTCTGGAGCATCTGAGGGCAAAGGGCTACGAGGCAATGCTAAAGTTTTATGTGCCCAAGGAGGTGACGCTGGAAAATGTGGTACTAATAGCCAGGCGCAATGAAGATAAGTGCAATAATAAAGATGCGAGTTGAGGAAACCAGAAATTGATCCAGGCTTGTAACTTAATTAGTAGGTTTAAGGGGCAGGACACTTAAATTTCTGTACTAGATATCAAAGTGGAAAGAAAAATTTGTTCGAGTTCCGAATTTACGCCTATCCCGTACCGAACCCAAGTATTCAGTTCAATTACCGTACCGTTCCTGAATTCCAATTTTTTATTTACGAAATTTACGAGGATGGAAAAAATTTTCCAATCCAAACCCAAATATTCTACTCGATTCCTTAACGATCCCAAATCTTAGACTCAATTCCTTAACTATTCGAACCTTGAATTTTAGAAAGAGAATTTCAAAATCTTTCCCCTTCCAAATGAAAATTTTAATTCCAATCACATGCTGATTCTGATCAGTGTTGCCATTTTTGCTATTCTAGCAATCCAGCGATTTTGAAATTGGAAATGCTATTAGCTACAAATCAATTTTTATACTCTGTACCGAAGGTACATAGAGTATATTAAGTTTGTGCAAAAGTATGTAACAGGGAGAAGGAATCGTTTCCGACCCTATAAAGTATATATATTCTTGATCAGCATCAACAGCCGATTCGATATAGCCATGTCCGTCTGTCTGTCCGTCTGTCCGTCCGTATGAACGAAGAGATCTCAGAGATGGTAAGAGATAGAGGTTTGACATGTATGGGGCATATATTTGTTATACTTGCAGGCAGATCGAGATTATTTTCAATTTTTGCCACGCCCCCTCGCGCCCCCGCAATTTGGAAAAAACCTCATATCTCCTACAGTTTTGAAGATAGATCGTTCGTAGAGATACATTGAAAACAAAATTATTTATCGATTTGCTGAAGGAATGAAAAAGATCGGATGAACGATACTCAAGTTATGAGCAAAAAACGGCCAGTAAACAACCCCCACCCCCCCACCCATCACCACAGCATTCTATTGAACGGCAATCTTAATGAGAGAGAGAGTGAAACTTAGAGATAAGCGCGTATAGCTCGTGAGCAAATGCGAGCTGCGACGTTAAGGGTACAGAGTATGTTATAGTCGGGCTTGACCGACTTTCTTTCTTGTTATTATATGGTTAGCTATTTTTTGCAATGACTAATAATTCACTTTGAAACCCGAGCATTCTATGCTATTGAACTTCTTCTAGTACAACGCCTCAAGAGGGAATAAAGCAGTAATGAATTTGGTCATTATCAGTAGAAATAGCTCCAGTTCACGAGTGATTTTAGTAATGATTTATACCTTATAAAAACGACCTGCGTGTATATCACCTCTTTCAAACCAGGGCTGATTTCAGTACTGAGCCCACCTGACGGGATTTGTCACTACTGTGGTCCAATAAAAACGTTGAACCCGAAAACGTTAAATGAGATTTTAAGCCCACAGAAAAAAAATAACCGATAAGATCCATTTGAAATGGACATTTTGACGATTGATCCATTAGATGAAAATTTAAGATCAATTTAACATAAAATTAATAGTTGTTGGCTTTACACTAGGGTTGACGCATATATTTAGAAAACATCTATATCGATATTTTTTTCGATATTGAAAAAGTATTATTTCGATATTGATATTTTGTTGTAAAAAACATCGATTTTTACCATATTTTCAATAGAAACACACTTTCTTAAGGAGTCATTTGACTATTTTTAAAAACTACATTCTGATTGCGTTCAAAATAAAGAAAAAATACAGATTTAGGAACGATATCTCTTCTTCCAGATAGCTGCTATGTGTCAGATAAAATTACAATTTACTCTGTTGTTTGTTTGTTTTTGTAAACGAAGCTCTATGTAGTAGATGTGAAATCAGCCCTAAATATATTTTTATAAGTTTAACAAAAGATGTGTATTACAAACTAGCAAGTTTTAGCCAGCTCATTATATGTTTGCACATAACTTTAACTTGAACACACAACACCACAAAGAAGACTGGTCAACTATACGTTGTTTGGCGCAGGTTTTTGCACTTATGCTGACTTGGAATTCCCAAGCAGTCTTAGCAATGCTGTCTGCTGATTTCCAGTCGATGGGCAAATACTACTGAAGATAGAACAGGTAGGTTCTTGAAAAAACTGTATAGTCGACCAGTCTACATTGTGGTGTTGTGTGTTCCTGTTTAAAACTATGTGGTACGCTGATCAAGGGGAGGATCTCAATGAAAATGACCAGCCGTCTGGCTAGGTCCAGCTCATATTACACTGATGGCCGATGGCTGATCCGTGCTTGCCGTTGTCGCACTGGAGGCGGAGGCACTATTATGACTATTACTTCTTGTATTCTTAGTGATAATTATTTTTATTTTATTAATTATGCTAGCCAAAGGTAAAGCCGGCACCGGTCCAGCTGCACTTAGGTTGTGGGTTGACTTCTGCTCGGTCGCCTCTTCTGAAGGCGGGTCCTTTTTGTCCTTTTCCTTGGCCAAATCGGCCTCCTCTTCGAGCCAAGCCACCAAAGCGGCCCGTTGGAAGGTGGCCGGTGAGGCCGAGGAGGCAGTGGTTTGTGTTTCTATGGCAGATCCAATTTTGAGTTTTAGTGGAGGAATTTAAAAATTACTAGTAATTGAATAACATGAGTCATTCGAGTCCCACCCATGGGTACACGCCTGTTGGCCGGATCTGACACTTCAGTAAGAATAAAATTCATATACATATAGCCAGTTTCAAAATTTGTTGAAGGTCTCACGATATTTTGTAACTTGCTTTGAAAATTGCGCTCAATCATTGATGGAAAAATGATTCAAATTGCAGCCTATAATACTGTTCCATTGGCACATTCTAGATGTCATCCGCTAGATGATCTAAATGACCTCATTCTTTCTGCGTATTTCCTCATAAGAGATAAATGTCCATTCGGTAGATCATCCACTACGGGGGATCAAGTCACAGCCACGGATGATCAAGCCGCTGTCACAACATATAGCTATTTTCCGTTCCTGTTCCATTCTTTGTTTTCAGGAGGGCATGTTGCTTGACATGTGGATGGCGAACTTTGATTTACAATTGCAGACATAGCAATTCAATCAGCTGTTCTTATTTTACGTTAGTGTGACCGTAAACAACATTCGTCAGTGGAACAGGGAAAGGAAAGGGAAGTGTGGACTGCCAACACAGAGAGCACCAAAGGACTTTGGTTTGTTTTGTGCTTATTTTTACATGGAGTTTTTTGTTTTGGCAATTCTTTTGTTGAGGTGTATACAACGCTTTATTATAGTCTTAACACATAGAAAAACATTTTTGTATAAGTTTTTGTCGGATTTTAGTTTTAAAAACAATCATTTTTTAAGTTTTGACTTTTAGCTGTTTTCTTATTTATAATTATTTCTAGCAATATATTTTGCAAATTCAGAATTTTTTGAGACCTCATATTATGGCAACTCTGATTCTGATCCTTATTTTTCCCTTCCCTTTTAACATAATCAAACAATTCCTTAACTAGTTCCGTCACGTTCCAAAGATTTTAAGGACTTTCTCGTACCGATTACAAGTCCTACACTCAAATTTTACACCAATCCAGACCAATCGGATTTCGAATTTTATATTTAATTACAAATTTCGGTATGATTAATTATTCCTGCTTCGAGGATTTTAAATGCTTTCCCAAAAAATTGAAATATTTAATTCAATCCCTCACCGATGATGAACGCAAATTTCTTACTCATATCCATGCCGTTCACGTTCATGAAATATAAATGCCACCCCCCATTTTAATGGATTGCGTAGCCCTGGATTTCCCACAAATTAGCAGCTAGTTCCATTTCGCACGCGAACCAGTTCAGTGTATGTATTTTCCTTATCACCGAACGGTCACTCGAAACGCTAAGCAAAGAAATAAAGCCGCGCGGCCAAACGTTTTGCTACTAAAAAATCTTAAATTAAGTAATAAATAGCAACGAAAAGACTTAAACCAGCAATTTATTCTCTGCCACAAGCGATTTAAGATGTAAGTTTAAGCTGCATTTTATATTGTAGTTGTTGTAGCTAACTTTACTGTTTGCAGGGCCCTCGTGAAACCCAAATCAGAACTCACTCCAGAGGAGCTGGCCCGTCAGGAGGAGGAGGAATTCAATACCGGCCCTTTGTCCGTGCTCACGCAATCTGTGAAGAACAACACACAGGTCCTCATCAATTGTCGCAACAATAAGAAACTGCTAGGCCGTGTCAAGGCCTTCGATCGTCACTGCAACATGGTGCTGGAGAATGTCAAGGAGATGTGGACAGAGTTGCCGCGCACGGGCAAAGGCAAAAAGAAGGTCAAACCCGTTAACAAGGATCGCTTCATCTCCAAAATGTTTCTGCGCGGCGACTCTGTCATTCTGGTGCTGCGCAATCCCCTGGCCACTGCTGCAGGCAAATAGATTTCAAGTCTCAATCATTTACATTTAATAAAATCACAATTTATAATTCAATTCTCGGAGAGCTGCTTGTGCAACAGGGGCACATAGTCATCATACTGTGCCTGATAGAAATTGCCGGCTATGGGCTGACCCAGCTGATGTTCTTGGGCAAACTTGGCTGCACTAAACATGGGCCTATCCCGGCGGGATTTGTTGCTGACACGCGGCTCACTGAACTCGAGTTTACCCGGCTGCTTGTACACCAAGAAAACATAACGATGCAGTCCTGTACCCTTGGGTGGACCTGAGCCTATATAGTCAGCCAATACCTGGCCACGAGCCACATCTTGACCGGGAATGTTGACCACCACCCAATGTTTGAACTCTCTGAATTTTGGTTCTTGACGACTGGGTGCATCGGGATCGGTAAGAATTAGAGTGTAATAGTCTTCGGGTTTGGCATCAGTCCACTCCACCAGTGGCTGATCCTTGACTTGTGTGGGTGCAAGCTCTACTCCCTCCTTGGCCACGAGTCCATTGTTGTAAGTAACCTTTGAACGGAAAGTTGGTAAAGTTAACTTTCATAATACTCTTTTCTGTGTCTAGTCACACCTTGAGGAACTGGTTTGGTGCTTGCGATATTACATCGGGCACTACGCCATGAGTTTTGAATATCTCCTCTACAGAATGGGATTGGACAGCCAGAAAGCTGGAGATGAGTAGTAGAAGCCAAGACATTTTGGGTTATAAGCAGGGCACAGCTGACTGAAAGAATTCGATCTGCTCTCGAACGAGGCCTGTCAACGACTGAAACCAGTTTGCCATGACGCTGCGTTTTAAAGACGCAGCTTGAGAAGCTTTTTACTATACCCTGTAGCAGAGGTTTACAACGGGTATCATAGATCTCACGATGTGGTGAGGGTGCGTCTTCGAGAAAGTTAAAGCTGTTAAAGAAGATCGACCCAAAACTCCTCCACTCCACTTCCGACCTCAAAATACAGGATTGCACATCTGAAACACTAAACTGTAGCTCCCACACAGTTGGTGAGGTTTCATAATAAATAATTCTCCCTCAAAAGCTCAGGAAACTGATCAAATGCATTAGGAAAGTGTTTATGGTCTATACAAAAGACGTACAGAAGCCAGAAAAACTATACAATTTTAAGCAAGCCAGACAATTTTCAATGTTTCTTTTATACCGAGAGAGTGTCGTCAGAAACAACCTGAACGAACCTCCAGCAATTTATTGTTTTCCTTACATAGCGGATAAATAATAATGTTTTAGAGTTTATTTTAAATACTTAATAATAACAAATATAGTTATTATATTACAGTATAGAAAAGTGTCCTTCACCGTATTTCTCATAAGGTATCCTTAGGATATTCTAGGGAAGTTTGTGAACATTTGACGAATTTGTTCATGTACTCATATAGTTCGTTCTTTCTTGGCCTCCGGAAGTGCTGTGTTAAGTTAATCCAGCGATCACTTAGAGAATCTTCATTTGAAGCAACACAGGATTCAAAATAATTTCACTATATAATAGCAGTATTATCCAGGGAATCAGATCAGGCACAGAACCGCAATCTCAGAAGCAAACCCGGTATCCAAAAACCGATATTTAAAATTTTTTAGAGCGAACCTCTTTTACGGACGTCTGATGGAGGACTAAAATTAAAAAAATTTTGTCTTTGCGACAGATTCTTTTGGGTATGATTCTTCTACAGATTCTTTTTGTATTTGCAAAACCAGCCGCTTTTACCATTGCTGTAGCAGCTGGTGGGTTGTGTGTGGAGTGGGATGGTGTGAGGGGGAGTGGGACGGAAGTGGAGTGACTTGACAGTGACTTGACAGTGTCTTAGCAGTGGAGAACAGTGGAAGAGGGTAGGTGAAACCGTTGGGGGAAGAGGGGGAAAGAAAATTCGAATATTAATTGAAGGCTGCCTCAAGGCTTTTTACAGGTGAAAATCGCAGATTTTTACTGTTTAAAAAAGGTTGTCGAGAAGTGCTGCCAAAGCAAAATGGGATAAATGAGAAACGCGCACCCTTACCAGATACCTTGAGGTAGGGATGTCGAAAATATTATCGATATTTTTGCCCAAAATGACAAATATCATTATCGCATATTTTTCCGAGGCGATATATCGCCTCGAATGTTTTTTGGTGATATTTTTGTTTAGCGTTCGGTCACACTTTTGCGAATAACTGTTTCTCGTGCTCTGGACATGTAAAGCAAAATCTTTAAAAGTTATTTTATTGAAGTTGATGCACAGAAATCGCATCCTATCCTAAAATTTGATAACGCTCTGATGTCTCATAGATTTATTTATTTATGTATTTTATAGATTTTTTCAACGAGAAAAACGCCATTGCACCGACAATGAATACGACAACTGCCAAGCACATCATGCATCCGAGATTCATGACTTTCATTATGCAGATTGACGTGCGTGTAGCATGGCCGCCAATTCATGGATTCACCACCACTGTGCACATTAAAATGAACCGAATTTGTAGGACGACAGAAAACGTGATAGAAAATGTAGATGCGTTGTAGCAGCAATACCAAATAAAGACGAAAAAAAGTATAGACTGACTCTTCGAATTGGCAATGATTATAGAGAATGTTTAAAACCTTCAATTTCTGATTCATTTTTAAAATAACGATAGTCGTCATGCTACAAGCATGTTGTTCTCCCTTCAAGCAAAAGTGTGCGACATCAAATTTTAGACCTTTTGTACGTATAAATATGTATTTATAAATGATATTGATTTCTTGGAATTTGTGGAAATTTTAATTTACCGTTGTTTATGCTGAAACGGACCCCTATTAAGTTCTGGATGGAAGAGAAAGACGCATTGCCAGTGCTTTCTGACTTGGCATTGTCATATCTTATTACACCGGACCAGCTCCGTGCCATCGGAACGCTTGGCTTCGGCTATAAAAAGTGTTGTTTCCGACACCAGAAGCCGAATGACCGATGAGCACATAACTCAACTGGTCTTTCTCAAATCTTTATCTAACGATTATTGGTCAAATCAGAATCTCTTACGTTTCGTAGATTTAACTGAATAAGTTTTTTTTATGCTTTGTAATTCGAATGATCTATTTTGAAAGATGATGAATTTAAAAAGTAAACACTTCTTTTGTTCCATAAATTTAAATTCATGACTAAATTTTGCAGAACTTTTTATGTTATATATGAAATAAATGAAAATATGATGATGATATTTAAGCGCAGTCAGAATCCGTGTTTTTATTGAAAAATATTGAAAATATCGATAAAATCGATATTTTTTACATCAAAATATTTATATCGAAATTATACTTTTTTTTATATCCACAAAAATATCGATATAGATATTTTTGAAATATTCGACAACCCTACCTTGAGGTGTCCTGAATGCAATGAAGAAAAGTATACAGCGATACTTCAACACACCTGACTTTTACACCTGATTTAGTGACAATGGGTGTTAAAAATACCCGACAGCCCATAATGTGTACTAAAAATAAAATTTTTTTTGCCTATAATCTTTTTTTTAATTTATTCGGAAATCATGGTGTTAATTTCTAATTTTTTTTCTTCTATCAACTCCTTTGGTCTCTCAGGCACATTATAAAATTTCATCAAAATCGTAAGAGCCGATCTATGGGCAGAACTGGGATTTCATGCCCATAGTTGATGAAATCAACCTACCACAAACGCAAACTGCCATTTCAGTTCTCAATTCTTACCAGGCTGCAACAAAAGATGGTCCAACAACTAATGTCGTTTTTCACCATATATGTATTTATTTATACAGTGAAAATATATAGAAAATTAGTCATATTTTTGGACTCAAGATTGAGTTTATCCAAACGCATCCAAAAAATGTATTTTTTCCAGTATTAAATTTACAATCAGTTTTATCGGCGTAAAGAGAGACACCCATTCTTGTTTTTGTACCGGTATTCGAGCAGCTTTATTTATGGTAACGAAATAAGGGAAACGGACGAATACTAGTGAAGGAGTTAGGATACTTATACGAGCAGACTGATCAAGTTTATTTGGAAAAAACGGCATCCCTCCCACAGTTTTGTACGTTTTTAACATATCTAGTAATCAGCATTCTTTATTTATCCGCCAAAATATTAAAGATCGGAAAAACGATAGACAAGTTATAATCAAAAGAATGCACTATGGTTTTTTTTCCGATTTTTTTGGCATAAACTCTAATTTTAAACCTATTGAATTGAAATTTGGTTTGAATACATTTTTTAAGCTCCCAAAATGACCTACCAAGTTTCAAATGATTTGGGGCACTATTTCATATAGCAGCCATATAACCGATCTGGCCGATTTGCCCTAATTTTTTTGTTTATCAAGCTATTGCTTTGAAATTTGGTTTGTATACATTTTGTCTGCTCCCAAGATGACCAACCAAGCTGCCATATAACCGATCTGGCCGACATGCAACAAGGCTCCATTAAACTTTTTTGATTTTTTATTTAATGAAAAAAAAAACAATAACAATTATACAAATTCACATTTTAGTATTCATCTCCATTATTAGTGCTTCATTCTAAAAGTAAAGATACATTTTCCAAAATTTTAAATAAGTTTGGTTATGTTACTTACTATAGAAGGTACTCAATTTTCTTCTAGTTCAAAGTATTCATCTTCTGAAGCAATAATCTCAAGTCCGTCCAGTTCTTCATAATTTTCGTTGGACGAATTCTGTGTGGAATCTGGATCATCATTTTCACATTGAATTTCTAAATGTGGTGCTTGTAGTAGAGATATAACTTCTGCTGGTATGGTTTTCTTTTTGATTGTATTTGGTCGTTTTTTTTAAAAAGGTACTGGACAGCAACGGATCAGAACTATCCATGGATCTATTGAAAACGTCTGTAATATTGTCTAATCGACTGCATTTTCTAGCGTGGCCTCTTCTATCGCTCCTATATTATATAATTTATTTCGGGATTCTGATGCATGTTCCCCAAGGCATCCTACCGGAACTAAACAAGTGTCTATTATTTGGTACCCATGTACTAAGACTTTGTGAACAGTGGGCGACATCGGATACCAAGGATATTTTTTCTGATATGCCACAAAAACTTTAGCACAGAAGTCTTTAAACTTTTCCGAGTTTATTTCGTACTCGCAGTTAATTGTTATTAGAATTGTATGAAAACTTTGTAAAATATCATAATCAAAATCAAGAATTGATGACAGTAAAGCTGCATTGGAAAATGCTCTTCTTGCTGTGTTGCCGTCATTGGAGTTTCCACTGCCATTTGAAAGAGGCTTGTCCACATTTGGGCCCATTTCTTTCATCATTTTTAATTGTAAAAGTCTTTTTCGTTCTATTACATGCCACTTCTTAAGCTCAATTCTATATGAGATTTTTAAAACAAACTCGAAAAAGCGGATCCAAGCATGTAAAGGACTGATTCCATATTGAATGCATGTATGTGTAATGGAAGTTGTTATTCTCCTCTGAAAGTTCCGCGGCTAATTTTCTTTTCAGACGAGGACCAGCGCTTTCGTAATCACATTTTGGGCGACCCACTTTATTTGCCAATGCATAATGACCAGTGATTTCTATGAATAAGCTTTTCCCAAGCCATTTTGCGTGCTTTCCCTTAAATCTTTCTACAGTTGAATTACATTTAGGCAAGTGTTTATTTAAATAATTGACAAAGCCTTTCACTTTTTCATTTATCGACTTTATGGTTTCGTTATCTAAATGTTTTTTTGCGATCACTCTCAATATGTGCTGTTGTACGGCGTCTCCTGAGCGATTGTTGTTGCTCCAAATGTCAACCAGCTCAGCTCGACTGAACACATATGGTACTAGAAAAATTTGATTTTTTCGAAAACGTGTGGATTCGGACAAAAAGGATTAGTTTCTCATTAATCTGCACACTTTGGTTAATAGTTTTCCACTTACAACTTTTTGCAACGCTTTGCCATGCAAAAGTACTGATCCACGAAACACAACTACACTTGTTAAGCTCGTTCTAAAAATACACATAAACTAAACACGGTACAATTGGACAAAAACACACAACAACGACACAAACATTGGTAAACTTTAGTTTTACATACCTGGGCTATCGTTTTCCATATTTATTTATTTCACTTTTGTGTAAACTTTCGCTAGAACAAACAATCAAAGTCGCAAAATTTTTCCCGCCAATTTCATACAAAACAGGTGGTACATAATCAGCTGACTTTAACAGCGCGCAAGCAGAACAGTGTTGCTCCACATGTTAAAGTTAAATTTTTTTTTTTTCTGTCTAGGGTGTCTAAATATTAAAAATCAAAAAAAACTTTAAAATACTAAAAAAAAAAAAATTGACTTTATGCCAAAAAAAACGGAAAAAAAACCATAGTGGAATGTTTACTTCAGCAGCTTAATACTGCTGCAAAATGAAAACTGAGCATTTAGCATTTACTTTCGCAGCTATAAAGTAGAATACTGTCGGGCTGGACATACTTTGTTACACTTAGAAACAAAAATAATATTTTCTGATAAAATTCTCGGCCTTATTTTTATTTGACACTTCAATCAATTGTCGAATGATTAGATTGTATACTCTGTACCTAAGGTTAAGATTTTGTGGAACTTCTGGTAAACTTTTTTTATTGATTTTTTTTTGGATAGCCGAATCTTTGGGATCCCGGAAAAATTACTTTTCGGTTAGATTTAGGAAAAGGGCAGACTGTAATATTTTAGTACAGTCTTCGATGAACCCGACAAGGCTACTTTTATCAGACTACGTTACGGTTTGACGGAGGCTAGGGGGTATTTTGTAGTCGGGTCACTCGCTTGCAGCGTTTTTAATTAATTTTTTTCCTTACCAGCTTTAGAATTACAAACCATAAGTTTTGCTTTCGCCACGCTTCAAAGGAAATTTTAATTATTTTACAATTGCTAATTATTAATCTCAACAGATTTCACTTCTTGCCCGATAGCTGCTTATACAATTTGGGCACATAGTCATCATACTGCGCCTGATAGAAGTTACCCGAAACGGGTGTACCCAACTTGTATTTGCTCGCAAAACTGGCGGTGCTGAACTTGGCCCGCCCCTCTCCGCTGGTCTTGGGTATGCGTGGCTCTTTACACGAAAGCTTTTGGGGCTGCTTGAATAACAGAAACACATAGCGATGCAAGCCACTGCCTTGGGGTGGACCGGAACCCACATAGGCCGTTAGAACATCACCTTTTTCGATTTGATTGCCCGGAATGTTGACTACTAACCAATGATGCCATTCACGAAACTTTGGTTGCTTACGACTCGGGGCATCCGGATCGGTCAGCAGCAGTGTGTATAGAGAATCTGGTACAGCTTCCCATTCAACTTTTGGCTGGGCTTTCGTTTGAGTGGGCGTCAGCTCATTGCCTTTGTTGGCCTCCAATCCACCGGCATAGGTGATCTGGAAAGACGTGGTTTTTGTTGCTTTACGCACCCAATCCAAAAAGAGGGCTTAGCACTGATTTACCTTTAGCAAGGACTGTGGAGCCACTTGTAATATGTCGGGCACGATTTTGTGCTTCGAAAAACAGTCGTCGGACTCGCCATCCGTCATTGCGGATTGTGATAAAAAAGTTTTTTAAAATGTAACTCGAGAATTCGAATGAAAATTTTGTAGTAATTTCAAAAGATCTGTTCGAAATTTTATTACAGTTGCTTTGTTTGTTTCTAATCTGTGAAGAGTATCAATTCGTCTTTAATAATATTTATTTTTTCAATAAGACAATTGTTCCTGTCCAAAAATTGGATTGGGAAAAATGTACACCTGAATTTGAACACCTGATTTAGTGACATTGGGTGTTAAAAGCACCCGACAGCCCACAAGGTGTATTAAAAATACAATTTTTGTTGCTTAACCTTTTTTTTAACTTTATTCGGAAATCATGGTGTTAATTTTTAATATCTGAATTTTTTTAATTTTGTTGTCCTATGGTCTTTTTTTCACATTACACCTGAAATCAAACTTACATAAAAAGATAAGTTATGAGTATATCTACACAATCTAAATTAAGTTGCCAAATTTACATAAGGTGACAGAAAATTTAGAAACAAAATAAAAAAAAAAAATATTTTCTTTTAGGCACACGTTTCAAAGTTTCATCCAAATCGTACGAGCCGATCTATGGGCAGTCTTTAATGGGTTTAATTATTTTTATCCGGTCAATATATTGTGATGGCTCTGAAAAAGCTGACTATAGTGAAAGCTTCAAACCGAACCTTTTTCTAAGCAGAGGTGTTTCGGATCTCCGGGGTTCGGTTCAGGAACGGCTTGCAGGCTTGCTCTGAGCCACTTATAAACCGGTTCGAAACCGGTTCGATACAGTTCCTGATCCAGTAAAATATCCAACTCCATAATACTCCAACATATAATTTAAATAACATCTGAGATATGGCACTGAACCACTTTATAACCGTTTTGAACCGCTCTCGAACTAATTCATAGTCTATGGACTTGAGACATAGCCTATGACTCTTTCCCGATCGACATGATCATACTGTGATAATTTCGTGAAGATCGGTTCTGCGGTTTAGATACCTATAAGGAACAAACTTTCAAACATACAAACATACAAACATACAAACATACAAACATACAAACATACAAACATACAAACATACAAACATACAAACATACAAACATACAAACATACAAACATACAAACATACAAACATACAAACATACAAACATACAAACATACAAACATACAAACATACAAACATACAAACATACAAACATACAAACATACAAACATACAAACATACAAACATACAAACATACAAACATACAAACATACAAACATACAAACATACAAACATACAAACATACAAACATACAAACATACAAACATACAAACATACTGTACGGAAGTTTTTCAGCTGAGGTAAGACTCAGTCCTGTCCAAGGTCACTTACAAGAAAATTTATAGAAGTGCCGCGACTTGGGAAGGGAAAAAATCTTATAATTTAGGCAAAAACTTGTATATTTGGGGTTTCGTTTGGTACCCACCACGCTGACGGCGACTCAGCTCAGCGTAGAGGATCCCTTAGCAGTTTAGAGGTCAACCCTAGCCACCTGCCGGCGACCCAACACAGGTTGGCAAAACCTAACCCCACACCCGCTTGAGACAAACATACTGCACCTACGACACTGGTGTACAACACGTCACTTTGCTCGCATCCCAGCGCAAAATGACGCCTTGCCCACGTATACCGATCCAAGTCGGTTAAACCACCACACCTCCAGCGACCCAGCAAGGTGTGCTAATTTGACCCACCTGGTACAGTTGGGTTGTAGGAACCAAGCTACTAGCAATTTAACTAACCGTTCTCTGACCAGATCTGAGGCTTGTCTCTTCTGGTATCCACTCTCAGTGTGTAACACGTCGAAATGCCGGCGACCCAGCGTAAATCGACACTTTACACACGTGCACCGACCACGATTACTCCAGCCGCATACCTTCGTCGACCCAGCAAGGCATGCTAGCTTGACATGGTACAGTTAAGTCGGAGACACTAGATAACAAAAGGCACGAATTTAATTTCTTATACATAGGTTTATTTCTCCTTTAAAGTTTTCTTTCACAAATTTTCAAGGGCTGGGGCACACGTGATCACAAAAAGGGAGGTTTCCCTAACCGCACCATTGTTTTTTCCTACCTCCTATCGAAGCTAAGCCTGGCTTACCCGCTGGTTTGGATTTCACTCGCTGTGGTTCCTCTGATTCCTCTGGTTCGTTGATCGATGACTTTGGCTCCTTGTTGGTGGTCAAAACAGAGGAGATGCTTGGGCGGTTGGACTCGATGCGTTGGTATTACGGCGGGGGCGTGGCACTGTGTAAACCCGGCTAGAGAATTAAACTTCGAATACGTCCGTCGGTCATCGCGGGGATAACTTGACTGTCTCTCTGGCGTCTGCCAAACGTTGGCCATGACCTAATTCTGCACTCACCGCTGCTGCAGAATTCTGCAGATTTGTGGCCGCCGCTGTATGCCTCTCGCTCTAACGCATGGCTGACGCGGGCGTTTGTTTTGATTAACAAGATTTTAATTATAAATTGGTGATCTCAAAAATCGATTTCAAAAATTTTTTCATGGCAACATTTTTTAAATATGAATTTTTTAAAAAATTTTTCGGTAGGTGCACTTACATTTTATGCCATATATTATATAATGATCAGATGGAGTCAAGCAAGTTATGAATCGAAAGGTAATTGAATGGTCAATAATCGCACAAAACACTATTTTCAAATCGGTTTAGTAGTTTGAATACAAAATTACAAATTTAAAAAAAAAAATTTCCAAATGCCTAGAAAAAATATTTAAAAATTCCAAAAATCTATTTTTATTTTTTCTACTTAAGAACCGCACTTCTTCAAAGGAATAAAGATATCGATGAACAAAATCTATAAATAAATACAGGAGCTGTGAGCAATTGAGTGCTGGAAAATGTGGTGTTTTTGAGATTTTTTAAAAATAAATTTTCATTTGCTTCGACTTTTGTTCAGTTCTGGAATTTTTTTCTGATCTGGCTATTCGTCCACTTCTAATATTGACCAAAAGACGAAGAAAATAGAAAAAAAATTTCTTAGCAGTTAAATTACTAAAATTTGACTGTTAGTTCCTTCACTTAAATCAGCGATGCCCAGCCGTATGCTCTTTGGGTATGTTTTGTTTTTTGGAATTGCACCGAAGATAGGAAATCAATGATCGTATACATGCAGGGCGCGAGGTATACAAAACGACACACATGCAAACGATTTCGTGTGTATGCGGGTTTGTTCCTTTCTTTGATTGGTGTTTGCGCGCTCAAGCAAACTGACCAACAACAATTTCATGTGATTTTGTTGTTGCCTTAACCAATTTCAATGTGATTTTCATATTCCGAGCTTAAGAGCGTTTTTGGAGTAAACACTTAAATTTGAGGGCTTTCGGAGCACATTCAGTGCTATCTAGGCACGGGTTCATAATAAGCACTTATGTCTGAGCATTTTTGGATCTGCACTCCAATATGCGTCTGGAAAGAGCCTTTCAGTAGGCCTTCAAGTGCCTAGAATAGTAACTTTTATGTGTATTTTATGAGGTTTTACTATGCTTTATTGGGAGGGTGAAAGCACTTATATCTGTTTCAGAAAAAGAGTCAGATTGGACTCGAAAATCTTCCACATTAAGTGCGACCGGTTTCAAAGAAAAAAACGCTCCGGACTCTTTTTTGGGCACATTATGACGGTGAATGCTCATAAAAAAGTGTCAGAAGTGTTTGCTGGGTTTGTGAGTATTGGTGAGTGCTCTGCCGTATGCCGCTTTTGGGCATGCCTGACTTAAATTGATCCAGCTACAATATTTATTCATAGATTTTCTTCATCAATACCTTATTATCTTTGTAGAAGTGCGATTCTCAACTCAAAAGAATAAAAATGATTTATTTTGTTTTTTTTTTATATTTATACCCCTTACTCGTAGAGTAAAAGGGTATACTAAAGTCGTGCAAATGTATGTAACAGGCAGAAGGAATCATTTCCGACCATATAAAGTATATATATTCTTGATCAGCATCAACAGCCGAGTCGATATAGCCATGTCCGTCTGTCCGTCTGTCTGTATGAACACCTAGATCTCAGAGACTAGAAGAGCTAGAGCAACCAAATTTGAAATGTAGACTCCTATTGTCTGCACGCAGATCAAGTTTATTTTCAATTTTTGCCACGCCCCCTCACGCCCCCGCAATTTGGAAAAAACGTCATATCTCCTACAGTTTTGATGATAGATGGTTCGTACTTTCTAGAGATATCTAGTACTCAAATTATTTATTGCTTTGCTGAAGGAATGATAAAGATCGGATGAACGATACTCAAGTTATGAGCAAAAAACGGTTAGTTAGCACCCCCCACCCACCCCACCCATAACCATTGCATTGCGTTCAGCAGCAATCTTAGTGAGAGAGAGAGAGAGAGAGAGAGAGAGAGAGAGCGAGAGAGAGAGAGAGAGAGAGAGCGAGAGAGAGAGAGAGGGAGAGAGAGAGAGAGAGACTTAGAGAGCGCACTGCGTTGTGCGTTGTGTGTTAACTGGCCGTTTGACTAGTAACCAAATTCGAGCTGCGACATTAAGGGTGCAGAGTATGTAATAGTCGGGCTTGACCGAATTTCTTTCTTTTTTATAACCGTTACTCGTTTTACTTTACCCCACTGAGTAACGGGTATACCAAAGTCGAGCAACGCCGACTTTAACTTACGCTCTCGTTTTCCTATGCGGTTGAAAATGAAATTTTTTGCATTTTCGAGCAAAAACTTTTTTTTTTTTAAATAGTATTGGTCATTGTTTTCAAACGTCTAAACCGATTTGAAAGCAATGTTCTACGTTATTAATGAATGACAGAGTTAAGCAACACATGATAAAAATCCACATGATACAATTTTTTTTATTTTTGAACTTCGACCGAAAAAATCATTTAACGAGGCCCTTTTGTGGACCTCATGCACAGCATAAAGCCTAAAAATTACTTCTTTGGGAACCTTAAAAGAATACATTCGTAAAAACATAAAATACAAAAATTAAAAAACTAAACTAAATGCATCAAATTCAAAGGCTCGGACTATATTTATAAGCGATTGTGTTTAAGAACTAGAGCTATAAATATTACATAAATATTTATCATTGCATCTGTGTCACTTTCGTAGACCTTCTATGGCCTTGTTCAGTGCTGGAACATCAGTGCTCCAACTGGCCGTGAATAAATTTCCTGCCACCGGATGACCCAGCTTATAACGCTTGGCAAAATTTCTCGTGTTGAACTTGCTGCGTCCCTTGGCCCTGTGTTTGGGCAACTTGGGAAAATCAAATGTTAAATACTCCCACTGTTTGTACAAAAGGAATATAAATCGATGAATTCCACTGCCCTCAGCAGGCGTGGCGCCCACATAACCGGCACGCACATCACCCAGCGTTAAATGATTACCGGGTATGTTGACTACCAGCCAGTGAAGGTATTCCTTTTCGGAGGGATGGAAGGCAGTAGGTACATCTGGATCGATCATTAGCAGTGTATAATAATTCTCAAAAGCCGCGGGCCATTTAACATAGGGTTCATCACGCACCTGCATGGGTTCTAGCACTTCACCGCTATCGACTCGAAGGAAACCTGCATAGGTGACCTGTAAGGTAAGTAAGGTTAGAAAGTGTATTGAATTCGTACGCATCTTTGACTTACATTAAGAAAATCCTGCGGTCCAAAGTCTAACACATCTGGCACTACATCCAAGCGTCTTAGGTGTTTGCTGACATTTGGTTCTGCTGTCCACCTGGCTTTCACGCTGATCAGGCAGAGAGTTAGTAGCAAGCCAAAGAGCTTACATTGGTTTCTCCACATTGTGCCCTTACTGATGCAATCTTGGGACTTGCAGTGGCTTAAGTACTTCCTTTTAAATTGTTGCGCTTTTGTTAAACCAGATGTATGTTAGATTAACCGATTGTACTTAGTGCTTGCCGTGCGTCAACACAATTTTATGTGAGCAATTCGCGTGACTGGGAAATTGCTTAAAAGTTGTATGCAAAAATCACTTAGTACCTCATTTAGTCCACCAACTATTACGGAAATTGCCGCTAAGTTAAAAGCATGCAAGTCGACCACATTCATCTACTTTAAATGATTCACTAATTGAATTGAGTGTTTAATACATTTATAATGTCGTGACTCATTGTTTCTCATTATTTAAGAAAATGTATTTGTTTCTGACAGAAGAAAGAGTCGGTTGGTTTATTGGAGCTCTCTTTTGTAGGTTGGAAAATGCTAAACCGAACCGAAGACGGCAAAAGAAACTCGGCTCGGACGTTTTTGTCTTCGTATGCGGTTGAAAAGTTATGAGTTAGAAAGAATGAGTATAACAGAAAACTTTTCTGGAACATAATATGCCTTAACCCTATACCCGTCCTTGCTAGAACTCACGATTATCGTCCTTACACTCAGGAAAAGATTTGCCCTTAATTTTATAAATTCGCCTTATTTATATAATTGCCCTGGTATAAAGAAAATTGTTCTATTTTATGAAACTAAAAAAGTTTTCCTGAACTTCGAAAATATGCCATAAATAATTTTTTTTTTTTAATCAAGAAATGATGTCGTATTGTTCTAAAATCACCTTTTTCAAAAATAATTTTCCTAAGAATATGAGTAGGTAACCATCCTTTTTAAAAAAATTACTTCAAATCAGGGAATCAAATCGGAACCGGAACCGTATACCGAAAAGAACCGATTAAAACTCAGAACCGGAACCTGTACCGGAACCGATATTTTTAATTTTAAGTATACGGGTATTCGAGAACCGATATATTTAGGACCGAAAAGAACCTAAACAGTGTACCGGTACAGTTTCGGTTCTGAGCAATTTTTTTTTTTTAACTTCCGTAGTTGCCGCACTGAATTTTGTCATTCAGAGGTGCTACCTGCGCCAGAGAGTGTCATTTCTATATTCAGAGCTGCTGACTGCGCGTAAGAGAGAGACAAAAGATATTGTTTTTGTCTATGCATATAGGTTTCTGTGAGGATGACTGAAAAAAAACCGCAAACAGAATATGTATATATTTGGCGCTCTTTCACTTGAGGTCGGTTTTTGCATGTTGGCTTTCTGCAAAGAGTAATTAATTTATTTAAGAGTTGCAAAACGATCGCTTAAAACGCCAAGGCCAAAAACAAATGTGTATCGGAAGTATTTCGCCTTTGACATTGAAGAAAATGTAAGCAATTGCTTAATAAACGAGTGTGGGCAAAAAATTAAGGTGAGTTTGATTGTACAATGTACAATGATACTCAGTCTAATGCACATACATATGTAAGGTTCGAGACTTTTCTCTCATGCATATACAAACATACATACTTAATTCGTATGTAAGTGCTTAGAAAGTTAAATAGCCTGCCTTTATGTATGTATGTACATGCTAATGTTTACATGCCTTTGATGAAAAGAAGCGAAAACTATGTTTGTGTGTACATTGTACATATATAATATGTACATAAATATGAGCATATGTCTATATACCAGTTGCAAGGAAACATAAATGACTTATATGTATGTATGTATGTTCTTTCCTTTTTTATATATAATTTTTATATATATATATATAATATTATATACAAAAATTTTAAAAAACACATTGCTCGATCTCACGCTGATTTGATAAAAAAGCTTTACAATCAAGTCAATCAGCAAAACACGAATCAAGCACCGGAAAATAAAACTGCTGGTTCCAGGTCCAGGTGCATTGATGAATTGTTTAAGCCCAGCATTCGGGTGGAAATTACCAAACAGACTATTCGAGATGCGTGTGTTTCTCTGTGCACGGTTGATGGAAGGCCGTTTGCCCTGATTTTATAAAATGATCTCTGAAATAGAAAGAAACTTTCTGAAAAATAAGCACAATTCAACTCCACTCAACCACCGTACAGAAAAATATAAGTAGCATCTAAGACGTTAGGCAACAAGCGTGTGCTATGTTGGAATGTGATAAGAGGCTTTTCAATATTCAAGAGGCCTTATATTCATTTATATTTTTACACGTTACTCGTTGAGTAAAAGGTCGCAGATCAAGTTTATTTCAAATTTTTATGCTCTGTATCAAAGGAGTATTTTAGTTCTCCTCCCATAATGTGAAATATGTATTTTCGTCTTAAGCAGACTGTAACTTTGCCAATTAAACTGATATAAATGCCATAAAAATCGCATAATTAGATCACATATTTGGCTATATGCTCAAATAGCTAAAATATTTATCCAATTGCCCCGCTAGTTTAAACGGGATGATTTATTATGAAAAAAATGCCATAAATCGAGAGAAGTCTGACTTTAGAGGCCAATTGGGACACTTTCTGCTGTACTTGCCTTTGATTTTTTAAAGATGCATTGATATTTGCTCTGTCGAAAATAGCTCATAAATCCAGATATTCATGCCTAGTGTGGCCTCCACAAATCCTAGAGTGTTAAAAACTCAACAATTTAGTTTTCCGCCATATCTTGGAAACAAGAGAAACTTATATAAAAATTTGGCTAAATAGCCATGATTGCAGATGTTGCAGGACTTAAAACTTATAATACTTACTATTGAGCCAACAGTCGCAAATAGTCGCAAACGTCAATCAGCTGTTTTTTGCTTACTTTAAATTAAATTGGAATTTCGGTTTTAAATTTGGATCATTTGTCTACAAAATGTGAAATAACATACTTTACGGGATTACAGGGATGCAGATAGTCGTGGATATAATTGAAAACTTGGCTAGTAAGGATAAAATGCTTTTCGAAAATTTCCGCAATCGCCATTTAAAGGGAACCATTGGCAAACGCCATCTAATCAGGACCATTCCACATCGCCGCTGAGGAGGACATCACTCTGCTGTCCCAGTCTGTCCATCAACGCAATTAACAGCACCCGACCGGCGAATCCGCATTCCGCACCATGATGCAATCCTTCTGCTGGACCAAGCACCCTATGATCAATCGCAACAAAGATGTGCGGTAGATATATACCCTTCACTTTACATATACGGCTCTCGCTCTTGGATCGACTACTCTTCGGACGAGATGATTAAACTCCAACGGGGCAGCAAAATGGTGGACATTAAAATCGTTACAGGAACTGGCCATCATGTTTATGCCTATACGCCGGATGTGTTTAATCGCTATGTGAATGATACCTGTGATATCTAAGCCAGCCGTTGACGCCTCTGCAGCTAATCCGTGTGACCACCGAGTCGGATGAGGAGCATGAGCCGGTACTGCCCACAGCTGGAACTGCATCACATATGATATGTGACTACTAATTAGCATAATATTAATCAGAGCCAATTCTCAGAGCTTTGTGGATGCATGTAACAACAATAATTCCCATTTTAATGAATCATTAGCTAATCCATTGTATTTTTCATTTGAAGAAAAGTTCCGGGTGTTTTTGGGAGGCTGGCGTGCCCAAGGCAATTCCTTTCCAATTTAAAGAGCTTTTTCGAATGCATATTCCGATAGCTGTCGATAAAAATTGCACAAGGCTGCCAAATTTTTGGGGTAAGTACGGTCTGGCAGCACAGATTTTTTTTGGTCGTACAGTTTACGACCGTCCCAAATTCAAAATCAGGCAAAAAATTCCAAAAAAGGTCGTACGATCGCAGTGTAAACAGCGAGAGATCTCATTTCCACTCTATTAAAGTTATTTTTTGCGAATTGTATAGAAGTTCAAGTACTTAAAAATTGGTTTATAAACGTTCTAAGCTTTTCAAAATACAGAAGATTTAGCTTTGACTACTCCAAAGTTGATACCTAGAATGCTTAGTACCGATATGGGAAAAATTTTTTCTACCCAATCTTCTCGGTTTGTAAGCAGAGTATGCAAAATAATTGCTGAAGTAAATTTAAAATTGGCTCTCAATCTCTTGGCGTGTGTGCTTATAATTTTCGCACAAGAGAAAGGGACCTACAGTTTAACGCCCAATCCGAACGGCAATAGTTAGAGAAAAAACTTTTTCTATTAGATAGTCCGAGGCGGGATCGAACCCACAACCTCCCGCACCAGCAGCCAGACATACTGCTGGTGCGCCACACCCAGCGGGTGTTTGCTCACGTATATTCCCAATATTCATTCGATATTTTTCATCCGATCTACTTAAAAGTCGGCTTTTAATTATATTTATTATGCAGAGTGGTTAGAGCTGTAAATTGAAATTACCATTATTGTGTGGTTTTTATTCAAAGGATAATGTTCATTTATTATACGGCCTTGTTCCAAATTCCGAGTCGATTTTCGTGTAAACGATTGTTTTTCGAATTTAAGTTGTATAATTTTATACGTAAGTGACAAGTCAATCTGTGGTTACTAGATCCCGTTGTAATTTGCTCTCGAATTGAATCCACTTGGCACTGAGCAACCGGCTTCAGCTGCTCAAACAATTTCGAGTTTTTCTTATACCTGATCTAGTAACCGTGGGTATATTTTTCACCTTTAATATAATGTTATTCAATTTGGGTGAAAAATACTAACGTTTATACAAAAATCGAGTCGAAATTCAGAACAGGGCCGATAATGTTTAAAGTTAAGTTAGCAATTAGTAAAACTTTTTATTATTTTATCTTACGCGCCTTAAAATGATGAAAAATCTCGACGTGATGGACCATTTCCATTTCCATTTCAGCACACGAAAATCACCACCATCCCTTTAATATATAGGTACTGGACCTTGTTCCCTAGAGTTATTATAAGCCGAAAACTATGCAACATTTTTTAACTCGGCTATTTATTATCCAATCTGAATGAAAATTTTACGGCTTATAGATATTGCGAATATAAAAGTAAGTTTTATTTCGAAATTATATCCTTAACAGTAGGTACTTTATGTCTTCAGTCGCCATATTATTTTCAACACTTTCCAAAGGACATCAGTGTGGTTCGTGGGTCGGATCATGAGCACAACATATGGGTTTCGTTTCAGGGTGGTTCAGAATCGGCTTTCGTTATATATTTCTTACTCATCCCAACACTATTTTGTTTTTTCTCGCAATAAAAGAAATTTCTAATTAAATTTTTGTAAAAATATTTGCATTTTTTTAATAAATTAAATAAATATTATTGCATTTAAGTAGTTGGATTTTTGGTCGATTTGTGCAGATGTGAAATATAACGTAAGCGGCAATGATAGATGGAATGAGTAAAGGAAAGGACAAAGACAGATAGGCTAGGTGAGGGGGGAAAGTGGAAGCATTAAAAGAATGGCTAAAATCTTTCGTGCGCTTAACAACTAAAAGTATGGCCTAGGCATGATTCGTTCCATTTGGTCTCCTTGGTATTTACATAAAACAACGGCAGTGTCAAGTTGCTGGACGCTTAATCTAAGACGAGGAGCTGTAGCTAGACGTCGAACCCGTGGACGATCCCGACGATGAGCCAGACGAGTAAGACGAAGAGCTGCTGGGATGGTAAGAGCTATAGGCCAAATTCTGCGAGTCCCAACGCGCATAGGGACCACCGCTCATGGGCTCCCAGCTGCTGGGATCATACGAAGAGGCAGTGGTGCTGGGTACACCATATTCAGTGGCTGGCACGGGAGCTGGCATGGGCACCATGTTCATTTTCATGCCACCCAACTTTTGGATAAGATTATAGATCAGGAAACCAAGCACCAGTTTGATGGCTATTTTGGACAAGATTAAAGCCTTGGTAGCCTTAAGGCCAATCAGAGCCAGAAGAATGGGCATGATCACCTTGAGCTTGAACTTCATGAGCAGCAGCAGGGGAAACAGCAATTTGTCCTTGTTTTTCTTCTCAGCGCGACCTGAAAATGAAAAATCATTTATGTAAAAACTTGAACTGGCCTGTGTGAGGTCCACGAACCTTCGTCTCTGGGCAGCTCCAGATCAAAACCGCGATCAGCACGATAAGTCATCACAGAGCTGGCAAAGAAGGTCTCTGGCAGCTGCAGACGCAGCTCGTTTGTGTGCAAAATGCGGGCCACACGATCCACAATGACCTTGTCAATGACATCATCATCGAAG
The DNA here is from genome assembly GCA_037044535.1 of Lordiphosa magnipectinata. Classification (NCBI taxonomy): domain Eukaryota; kingdom Metazoa; phylum Arthropoda; class Insecta; order Diptera; family Drosophilidae; genus Lordiphosa; species Lordiphosa magnipectinata. Next base: position 30,435 of record JBAMBO010003837.1, read on the forward strand.
GCGCGACCACTAACCTCCTCCACATTGGCCACTGTGTCCAAATATGTCAGCACCTTCTCCTTCAGACAATGCATGGCATTGGCATGGAAGCACTTATCCACAATGGTCGAGATCAGCTCGTCGGAGCTGCTGATGCGCGGTGTGACCGCATTGTCAATGGCTGCACCCTGCACAGACGACGCCGCCAGCAGCAGCACACAGCCGAGCGCGATAAAGGACGTGAAACGGTAGGCCATAATTTCTAACTTTTTCCACACTTGATGTCAATGCATTCAATACCCAGAGAGCGCGCCTAGTGTTCACTGCGGAGTCGATGCGACGACAATGTTGGACAATTGTGCGAGTATCAACGATTTTATACTGCCGCTCCCCGGGCACTGAGAGGGCCCGAAAACCACGCAGGTTTTGGAGCGCACAATTTTTTTTTGGACAGTGACGAAAGCCACGGGCCGAGCCTTAGTCAAGTGTCCAAAGTTTTTCACCAAACTGTGGCCTCTTCTTTAATTTCGTATCTGGGTTGGCATTGCTTTCTCGCTTTCCATATCCGCCCACAACACCCCCCGTCCGCGTATTGACGGTTCGATGAAAATAACTTTTGCTTCTCCGATTAGTATGCAGACCCTCAACTCTTACGCGACCACAAGAAAGCCAGATCGAAGAGCTCCAATACAAGCGCTGGCCAGGGCACGTACATTTTTCAACGTATTGTGTCAAATTTCGATACAAGAAATCAGTACGGAACTCGTCTACGCTTTGGTATTGGAGGATTTTTGTTTTTTTCCCCATGCGGAACTGTTTGATTTGAATTATCATCAATTTGTTTGGTCTTCAGATTACGAAATGGATTTTCGCTTTTGTTTGTGACACGATTTGGATTGACACAAATCCAATGTGGGTCATTTAAGTCAACAAAGAATAGTTTCGAATTCAATTAAGAATTTCGTAGCTTAAAGACGATCCCCAATATAAACTTTAGTGTGGAAAATTTATTCAATACACTCTAAGACATTTTTGCTCACCAAAGTTGGGAGTGTACAAAACTAACCCAAATAGGGAAGGAAACCACTCTGCGACACGGAACATAGCGAGTTTAAAAATAAAGAAATTAAATCTAATTGTTGTTGTAGCGGCCTTCCGTTAGATTTTGTTTCTTTTTTCAAGTTGAATTACACCCAAAAAAGTGATCATTAAAATGTTACTATTTAGCCATCAATTTGAAACTATTGAATATCAAATTCTCTCTAATACTCCAAGTATCAAGTTGATATTTTCGAAAGTATTAAAACGATATATCGAGGGTATCAAATTGATACTAACTTCAGATACAAGTTTGACACTTTTTTAATTTTTTAGTATCAATTTTATACTATGTTTTATCAATTTGATATTTCAATTGTCAAGCTCTTAGTGTCTTTTTGATACTAGCTTTTATAAATTTAAAATTTTTTCTTATTAAGTTTACATTAAGACATAACATATTAAAAACTTTTCACTTATTTTGTAGGCTTACAAAATGATTTTTATTTACACTAATTAAATGAAATCGTTAGATGTGGACACCACACTATGGGTTACATTGTTCTCTCACTATTCATGCTCCGTGTCCAGGCGAATGTTTTTAAACAGAGGGCACTGTAATGGCCTCATGCTGAAACACATACTACACATACGCATTCGCAGAGAAACTGATTGAAAAACGCGAAAGAGTCTGTTCTGCAGCTGGCTTCGTTTCGAACATAGGGCGTCATCTTGCAAAGCGCTGAAACAGCCACAGCAGCATTGTGGCCTGGAATACGTCCTGTCTAAAGAGTAACATTTGTGATTTACTTATGCTCCATTTTGAAATCCATTAATTTACCTTCAGTACGTAGTCTGGGAAATTTCAAAGCATCTACTTTTAACTAAGTACTGATGTGTTTGCACTAGAATAAAAACACTACATGTGACACGTCAAGCATCGCCAGCTGCGATATTCTGCATACTTCGTCCCACATAAGAGCATGAATTTTTATACTCTGTACCGAAGGTACATAGAGTATATTAAGTTTGCGAATGGGGCATATGTTTCTTATACTTGCAGGCAGATCAAGTATATTTTCAATTTTTGCCACGCCCCCTCCCGCCCCCGCAATTTGGAAAAAACGTCATATCTCCTACAGTTTTGAAGATAGATCATTTGTTCCTTCTAAAGATACCTTGAAAACAAAATTATTTATCGATTTGCTGAGGGAATGATAAAGATCGGATGAACGATACTCAAGTTATGAGCAAAAAACGGCCAGTAAACACCCACCACCCCCCACCCTTCACCACAGCATTCTATTGAACGGCAATCTTAGTTAGAGAGAGAGAGAGTGAAACTTAGAGATGAGCGAGTATAACTCGTGAGCAAATGCGAGCTGCGACGTTAAGGGTACAGAGTATGTTATAGTCGGGCTTGACCGACTTTCTTTCTTGTTGAACAAACATTCGTTGACATTGAAAATTTGTTAGTTGCAAATTAATACTTTTGCGTATTCAATTAAGATTCGAGGTTTATATTGATAAAAAAAAAGTTTTACTATTTTCAGTTTCAATTTGAGACGTGTATCAAATTATGTCATACGAAAAATTGGCAAAATTTGGACTGTTTAATCTACGCCTCTTATTTACCAACGCCTGCGCTTTCGTAAATACTCAAATGAAAATTTTGAAATTTCGAGGTTTTTGGTCTACACCTCGCTTATACGAGTTTTGAATTGCCATCTATCTAATCTACATGCAAATTTCGAGATTTGCTTGACCATTTAATCTACTCCTCCTATTTGCCCGCCGATTTATCCGTCTTTATGATAATCTAACCAGCTACTGGCGCCAACTGTGAAGTAACTAGCCATGAAAAAGCAAAAATACTCCAACTATTGCCGTTCGGATCCGGCGTTAAACTGTAGGTCCCTCTCTCTTGTGCGAAAAATTATAAGCACACACGCCAAGAGATTTAGAGAAGCTTGGCCTTGGCACCTCCTTTGGAGGTGCTGTTTGAGCCAATTTTACATTTTTACATGATAATCTAAACTCAAATGAGAATTTATGAAATTTCGATTTTTTTTTTGGACCATTGGTTCCACACCTCCTTCATTTACCCGTGTACTCCTGCCGTCTATCAAATCTTCTTTATAATCTTAGGTATTAAGAAAAATTTCGAAATTCCCAATATTTTAGACCGTTTAATGTACACGTTTAGTGTACTACACTAGACTGCCCTTTTTTTGTATGAAAAATGTAAGGTCATATAGGCGCCCCTTGATTCGAAAGTTTATGATTTAAAGAGTATTAATAGCCTAATTACACTGAGCACATCTAGCATACCACATCATGAGTTAAAATGCTTAAAACCTATTTGCTATGCCAACATTTGTAAATTATTGTTTTGTCAAAATAATAAGTAGGTTGGTGGCTTAAAGGACCACCCAACCAAGATGTCAAATTTTGCCACTGCCCATGTTTATGACTCATGATGTGGGTAATTAGTGTAATTAGCCTATTAGGAATGAATAGGGAATGATATCAAATAAAATTATTTATACCCACAGCGCCCGTTGCTTAATTAGTAAAAACTGTTGAACGGAATAACTAACTAACCCATAAGACTTTTATTTAAATCATGTTTCATAATACCTTCGGAGTTTTGAGCACACAATTTTAAAAATGGATTTAAATAAGACCAAGAAAAAAACCAAAAATTATAGTAACCCATTTTATGGGATTTGACCAATAATAAGCATTTCGATCTGAGCGTCAGGCTACGATTGCAACAATAATTGTATTGCAGCAATATTAAAAAATAGACTCTGCTTCTGCTTCCTCCAGTACTACACAAATAGCCCCCATGAAAGAAATCATATCGTTGCACATGCATATGCCTATGAGGTGCATTCGAAATAGTGCCTTAAATTTTCTATTTTAAAAACAATTTTATTTTTCAAGCACTAGAAAAAAAAATTAGGTAGTTAAAAGGAGATTTGTAATTTTGTTCTTTTAAAAGCGTTTTTTAAAGACAGTCGGGTCATTCATTTTGGTGGTTTCCAAAACATAGGACACACTGCCACTGAACCTGGCCTCTTCATCCAGCTCATATCCAGAATCTCTGTCTCCATTTCCATTTCGTCTTTTTCTTGAGTTTCTTGCTCCTTAGCCGTAGCATGGACGGGGGCAATATTAAAGATATCGCGTAAAGATATTTCAAAATTTCCGTCTCGCCTTCTGTATGCCTCACCCACTTTAACGTTTTTTTTCAGCGCAGTATATTTCTGGTAGAGGCCAATTATTTCGTGGACGATGTCCCTTATACTGCGGCTTGAGCGTCCACCGATAAACTCTGCAGTTGGTGGGCAATTGCATTCGCACTTCCTATAGTGTTAACTTTCGAGTTCTCATCTTAAATAAAAGTCCTTTTACAAGGCAGCCTATCTGGCTTGTCCAATACGGGACTGAACGGGCCGACCAAGAATGCGGGATATCCGTATTCCATTTTTGTAAAAAATTGGGAATTATTTTAACAAATTTAAAATCGAAATAATATGTCAAATTTTAAAAATTGACAACCCGACGCCTGTAGAACAGTTTTCATTGCTGAAAGTTTGTTGTATCTTACGGGGCTTATTGTTAATTTTTATACCCTGTACCCATTGAAAATGAAGGAAACATTTCCGACCATATAAAGTATATATTTTCTTGATGAGCGTCAACAGCCGAGTCGATATAGCCATATCCGTCTGTCTGTATGAACGCGTTGATCTCAGAGACACAAATTTCTGCATGCACATAGATGTATACCGTACCCAGATCAAGTTTATTTCTGATTTAGCAAAACAATATAGAGTAATTTTAAGATAAATTTTATATCACTCGATTGTTTATATTTTAAGAATAAATTAAAAATGAAACTAAAAAAAACAGTACTGCTGCACTGTAGGACTTTTCTTCATAATTATTGATGTATGCATGGCCATAAGCAGACTTTGGGAATCCATTGTAAAAATAATAGAAGAGAATTTGTAATTATTTAGCAGTTATCTAATCCACCATCTTTTCGAGCAGGTGCCAAATCTCGCATCATCATAGATTACCTAATTCTCATTGTAAATAATGCATCAGGTGTCGCAGTTGTTGTCATTGTTGTCACACGTTTTTGAACTTTTATCTCTTAACACTATATAAATAAAATTCGAGAGCCCCTCCATGTAAACATATTCCACAAGACTCACACTTTGCCACGAATCGTGCCAAAATAAAAAGTCGAAAAACAAAAAAAACTTAAATTTCCATAAGCTCGTGTCTTGGCGTTGCCCAAAACGGCGTCCTCGTGCATGCCAAATGATGATTATGAAAGTAGCGCCACCTGTCCATCTGCCCAACTTCAATTTAAATGCGCCCGGCACTCGAGAATCGGTAAAATTCTGTCAATTTTCACATTTTACACATTTGGCATTTAGAGTGGACGTTGAACATAAATGAGAAAAAAAGGGATGCTTATTGTAAGGGACGGCATTGCTTTTTGTATTACAAACAGTAAATTGAAGCGCATTGAATTATATGTAGATTTTCTACCAATTACTTACCAAAGCGGAGGGTACATGCATGAGGCTGTCGATGTAAAAGATGCAGCACTATATGTTTATTTTTAGTTTTTGATGGGTTTGGGCTAATATTTGTTTAGTGGGTAGTGGGAAGCAGCCACTGCAGCAGGAAACTGCCTGCAAACCAAGCCGAACCTTCCTTTCTTAAACAACGATAAGGTTGGCTTCGGTTCATTTCATTGACGTCTTTGATTAAGACATTTAAAAAGTGAAGTTTGCTAATGGAAGTTCAGTGGGATCTTTTAATAGCCATACAGATTATCTTACTTCTTGTTGCTGTATCCAAAATCTATAGATGGTATTTCTAGTTATTATATCGGACTTTATTTAGAATAAAAGTCTTTTTAATAAAACTGCCATCAGCTTGCATTTCTTTCTAAAAAATTTATGACTTAATTGATTGAGCGCGTATGTCAGATTTTTCTGGAGCTTTTTGCAGCTCCGAAAAATACCGAAAACATTCGTTTGGTAATGGTTCTGATATTCAACTACATTCTTCCCTATTTTATTTTGAAAGCGGCTATACACTTAAGAACCCACACCAGCTTAGATTCATTTGAGTCTTCTGCTTTTATTGGAAATCGAAAAAACGACATTACATTGAACATGAATAGAACTCATCGCACTGTATCATGGCACACGCTTGTTGCCACCTGTCTAAGGTGCTACACTCAGAATAAATGGAGTTCTACAAGGTAGCACAATTTTCTTAATTTTATTCCGTTCTCAATTTTTTCGTTTCTAAAACAAGCGCTCGTTCTCAAAAATATACCATACGTTCTCAATCGAAGAAAACTCTTTCAAAGATTACATTCAATTATGTTACTAATACCAAAAAATTGTTTAAGTATATAATTTTAGTATCTCAATTAAAATATTAATCAGCGAAACTAGAAAACAATATGACGTTTTAAAGTCTGGACCATTTGGTCATGGTTTTGTTCTTATTTCGTGTGACTTCGGCTTTTATATACACAGTTGTGTGTAGAGATTTTTTGTAACTTTGATTTCGTGTGACTTCGGCTCGAGATGTTGTTCGTGTGTTGTATAAAAGCAGTGTCATGTTTGTGTCAATTGACTTTTGAAAAAAGGCACCTCGGTCGGCAAAGTGCCAACTGCTTGCATTATTAATTATGATTCTGTCGACAATTCTTCCTTATGCCTAATAGTCGAATGATCTAGGGCGCCGTCGTACGTGTGTTTCTGTGTTCGAGGTCCCGAGTTCATTTCCCTCCCCTTCCAACTTTTTTTTATACCCTTGCAAAGGGTATTATAATTTTGCCCAGAAGTTTGCAACGCATAGAAATATTCATTTCCGACCCCATAAACTATATATATCCTTGATAAGGGCGACGAGGTGAGTCGATTGAGCTTTCTCCGTCCGTCTGTCCGTCCGTCCGTCTGTCCGTCTGTCTGTTTGTACGCAAACTAGTCTCTCAGTTTTATAGCTATCGAGCTGAAATTTTGCACACAGTCTACTTTTCACTGCACGCTGATAATATGTCGAACCCGACCGGATCGGATGACTATATCTTATAGCTGTCATAGGAACCATCGGTCGGAAAATGGGTCTTAGTGGGAAAAACTTTTTTTATTTTACTGGTAGCGTCCTCAAGCTCGGCTATTATTAATATTATATGCTTTCAAACAGATTTGCAAATTTTGGTCAAAATCGGATGACTATATCTTGCCATAGGACCGATCGGTCGGAAAATCGATCTTAATGAAAAAAAACTTTTTTGTTTTCAAGTAAATCGTTTTTAAGGTCGGTGATTAATAATATTAAACGCTTTCAAACTAATTTGAAAAAGTTGATCGACATCGGGTGACTATATCTTATGGTTGCCATATGACCGATCGGTCGAAAATGATTCTTAGTGAGAAATTTTTATTGTTTTTTATGTTAGCGTTCTTAAGCTGACTGATTTTATATGCTTTCAAATAGATTTGCAAAATTTGGTCGAAATCGGATGACTATATCTTAAGGCTGCCATAGGGCCGATCGGTCGGAAATTGAGTCTTAGTGAGAAAAACTTTTTTGTTTTCAATTTTATCATTCTTAAACACGGAATTTTTTTTTTTTTTTTATTATTTATTTTCTTTAACTCGGCGTTTGTTAATTTGATTTGTTTTCAAAAAGATTCGAGAAATTTGGTCGAAATCAGATGCTTATCTGTCGGAAAATGGGTTTTAGTTAGAAAATTTTTTTGATTTTTATGTAAGCATTCTTAAACTGTGACATTTGCATTTGCAAGGGTATAAAAACTTCGGCACAGACGAAGTTAGCTTGGCCTTCTGGTTTTTTAGATTTTTTTAATGTTGATTCCCATTACAATCCGATACACCTTGTACTAAACAGTAAACAGTGTTCAAGGTTGTAAAGTATATGTTATACAACTTCATACACCAAGTGTGTGGACGCACGCACAGCTAGTCCACAAGTCCACACACAAATTTCGAAGTGGTGTACTGTCTTGTGAACTGAACACATACTTCCTCGCCAACATTTTCTCAAATGGTATGTTGAGCTGTAATCTGAAGCTGAAGTGTTTTCCGTTATACCGTTATACACCCACTTTTCCCATTACATAGAACTCTCTTTTGGATACAGTATGCCAACGAAAACGGTCATGCTTACGTAAAAGTATACAGAGTTGTAATCGAAAGTGTTTATGAGAGCATCAATCTTGTAATGGGCATTTGCGCCGCTGGGTATGTACATGCTAAAATTTGTGTTTTTATCTCTTATAGTCTCAGAGATCGACGCGTTCAAACAGACAGACAGGCGGACGGACGGACGGACCGATGGACGGACGGACAGACGGACATGGCTATATCAACTTGGCTGTTGATGCTGATCAAGAATATATTGTAGTAGGATAAAGTATATTAAGGTCCATCTATACACGGCTACTCTGGCAGCAAGTTAGTTTAATCTAGTACATTCTATGTTTATATTGTCATATCTAGTCGTTGATTAGTTCTTGCGTTATCTATATATAATACAAGCTAGCCGATAAGTATTTAACTTGAAAAATGAAAATTCGATTTTGGGCCTTTATTTCATTTTTCAATGGCCGCCATTTTGTCAAAAAAAACCACATTTTTTTTGAGGTTCAGACTAGAATGACATCTATACTGATTATAACCCCGTTTTTATACCCTTGCAAAGGGTATTATAATTTTGCCCAGAAGTTTGCAACGCATAGAAATATTCATTTCCGACCCCATAAACTATATATATTCTTGATCAGGGGGACGAGCTGAGTTCATTGAGCTTTGTCCGTCCGTCTGTCTGTCTGTCCGTCTGTCTGTCTGTCTGTCCGTCTGTCTGTCCGTCTGTCTGTCTGTCCGTCTGTTTCTACGCAAACTAGTCTCTCAGTTTTAAAGCTATCGAGCTGAAATTTTGCACAGAGTCTTCTTTTTACTGCACGCTGCTAATATGTCGGAACCGACCGGATCGGATCACTATATCTTATAGCTGTCATAGGAACCATCGGTCGAAAAATGGGTTTTAGTGAGAAAAACTTTTTTGTTTTCGATGTTATCGTGATTAAACTCGGTCATTAATAATATTATATACTTTCAAACAGATTTGCAAATTTTGGTCAAAATCGGTTGACTATATCTTATAGCTGCCATAGGAACCATAGGTCGAAAAATGGGTTTTAGTGAGAAAAACTTTTTTGTTTCCAATGTTAACGTGATTAAACTCGGTCAATAATAATATTATATACTTTCAAACAGATTTGCAAATTTTGGACAAAATCGGATGACTATATCTTATAGCTGCCATAGGACCGATCGGTCGGAAAATGGGTCTTAGTGAAAAAAAACTTTTTTTTTAAGTAAATCGTTCTTAAGGTCGGTGATTATTAATATTAAACGCTTTCAAACTAATTTGAAAAAGTTGATCGACATCGGGTGACTATATCTTATGGTTGCCATAGGACCGATCGGTCGAACATGAGTCTTGGTAAAAAATTTTTTTGTTTAGTTTTGTAAGCGTCCTTAAACTCGCTGATGACTTATTTTATATGCTTTCAAATAGATTCGCAAAATTGGGCCGAAATCGGATGACTATATCTTAAGGCTGCCATAGGACCGATCGGTCGGAAAATGGGTCTTAGTGAAAAAAAACTTTCTTTTTTTTAGGTAAATCGTTCTTAAGGTCGGTGATTATTAATATTAAACGCTTTCAAACTAATTTGAAAAAGTTGATCGACATCGGGTGACTATATCTTATGGTTGCCATAGGGCCGATCGGTCCGAAATTGAGTCTTAGTGAGAAAAACTATTTTCAGTTTATCTGTCGGAAAATAGGTTTTAGTTACAACATTTTTTGATTTTTATGTAAGCGTTCTTAAACTGTGACATTTGCATTTGCAAGGGTATAAAAACTTCGGCACAGACGAAGTTAGCTTGGCCTTCTCGTTACTTTTCATTTCAGACAACCTGGAGACGAGAAATCGTGGCCGCCAGCACTACACCTTTTTTTTGGACCCCACACAGAATTGGAAAAACTCTTTGCGTTTTCAAATAAGATTTTTTTTATAAAAGGACCAAAAAACAGCCTCCGTATGGAGAATCCCCCTTAAAACATTATATACAGCCATGCTCCCATTTTAACTTTCGCAAATCTTTTGCGATTTCAAATCGGTTTTTGGACCAAATTTGGAACCTGAGTCTATTGGATTGATCGATTAAAAAATCACAAAAAAATTGAAAAAAAACTTTTACACAGAAAAAAAATTGATCTAAAATCTAGATTGAAAATCTCATTTCAAGAACCTTGCAATATTATTAAAACAAGATTGAAAAACCTTGAAATGCGCTTAGAAATCTTAAAAACAAGATTTTTCATCTCACAAGTTATCAACCATTCTACAGTTTTCTGTAAAGCTTCAGTTGAAAATTTATTGATATATAATATATAGATTTATTTTGCTAAAAAAAACAAAAATAAACAATTTTCGGTTGCAATGCAAACCCACCCCCCTCCTGGGACTCGAACCACGACCTCTTCGTTCAATAACACATTGGCACGGCCGATTAGTCGATTTTGCCGTAGGGGGTCAATTGTTAAGCGCAGCCAGTTGCAGTATGAGAGCTCAGTCTGCGAAAATCTCTGCACTTATGTTGCAACTGGTTGGGCCTAACAGTTGAAGCTCGATGGTAAGGCGGTGGTGTCATTGTTTCAATGCGCAGAAGGTACTGTGCTCAAGTCACAGTATCGGCGTCTTAATAATTTACAATTTATATAAGTTTTTCAAAAAGAAGAAAATGTTAATAACTAAAACAACTAAACTAAACTAACCAATAATCACTCCACCACCCTTTCCCACCCCCCACCCATCATCTAAAAATAAAAAATGCTTAATTTATTTTTGTCTTTTTTTTCATATTAAAAGATGAGATTGTTTCATCTTAAAGTCGAGTATAAACGATCTTAATTCAATTTGGTTGGATTAAGATTTATACTGAGAATATAATCATGGGTTAAGATTATCTCGTCTCTGTCGAATTCTGACACCGTTTCGAATCGTTTCAAGATTATAATCTTGGTTTTAGATTGTTTTTTTTCTCAGTGTCACCTAACAATAAATTAAAGTTCCCATTTAGAAAATCCTTGAGTCTATTTTATTGATCCGGAGTGTATGTATTTCTGTAGAAAGTAGAATTCCTCTCAAAATTAAAGTATTTCGCTTTAATTCTCCGTTTTACCAAAGGTACATGCTAGTCGAGCTTTTTGCTAAAGAATTTTCATGCGAATTTTTCGGTTGCTCGATAAGAATGGCATGCAGTTGACCGCATTTTCCGAAGGAGCTGGGGAAGGCACCAAGAGATATCTGTGTATGGATGTACGTGCAAGTATGTGTTGAATTATGCTTCACAGACCAATCCATGCTGTTTGATGTGTCCCCAGCAACTGGGGTGGGTGAAATACTTTCACTGTCGCAACTTTCGCGCAAGTGAAACGCAGAAGAAATTTCAATTTGAAAATTATATGCAGTTAATCAATTTAATCGTCTGCCAGGGGCCACTTGAGCAGCATATTAAATGGGATTGAAGGTGGCCAATTAGGACACGCAGCGGCTTATAAATATTTAAGGCCAAGTGAAATTGGCCTGGAGGTAGAACGGAGTTAATTAGGCAGGGATTCCCGTTAATTAAAGAGGGTTGTTTATGTTGCTACTTTATTTTGGTTCTCTTATTTTCTTAGATTCAATAAATAGTTAATTATAATTTAATATAGTCTAAACGAAGGGCAGCGCTGTAGGAGTGGGTGAAAGAGGGTAACAAGGACCAGGACTTGTTGTGGTACTGACAAAAGTCACAAAATACTTTAAAACAATTAACAAATAATCATTTTGTGCTTTTTTTGCCAGCAAATGTTTTTTTTATGGCTTTTTTGGCTGCTGCCTGCTTCCGTGCTCAGGCATAGGCCTGATAGGCCAAGTTATGGGCCATTTGCTGGGGCTGCTCCAGTACGGGCGTGGGTTTGCCGCCAAATGTGCGACCATCCCAGGGACCATGGGCGGTGGTGATGTGTGCGGTGTGATGATGATCATGGGCAATCTGAGGAGCGGAAGGAGGAACAACGTCAAACAAGGGGCGCATTTTATTTGGGGTAATTTGTGGTTGGAGTGAGAGTGAGGGCAAGATTGTTTGTGTTGGCTCGAGGGTTGTTGTCTCGACTTACCCTGCTCGCTTTCTCTAGACATACAGACATATACATATACATACATATAAGGGATTTTGCTCTCACTAACTCTCACTAATTACCACAGCCCGCGAATGCCTAAAAGACAATGGGAGATGCGTTTTAATATCGCGCATTAGCTTACCTTTTTGCACAATTGGAAAATGGCCAAACCAACCGAAACAAGGAAGGAGAAGAAGCCCAGGGCGAGCGCATTGAATGCCTTTATCTTCAGTATACCAATGGCCATCGGTATGACAGTGATGGCCTTGAGCAGGATGAGCACCAAAATGGGCATGGCCAGCTTACGTAGACGATGCTTCTTGCCTTTGGAATCAAATCAATGGAATCATTCGATAAGTGGCTAAACGTCTATACCCACCCTTCTTGAAGATGTTGCCCTTCTTACCCCTGGCTTCGACATCGGTGGCCTCATTATCCTGGTTAAGCTGCACATTCAAACTCAGCTCGTCTTGGGCCAAATTGCGTGCCGATACAATGATTTTGGCATCGGCCATGGGCAAATTAAGGCTGACATCATGTCCCTGTATGTAGTTCTCCAGGGCATCTAAAAAGCCGTCGGCACTTTGGGCACGTGCCTCTTCCACCGGTGCCACCACCTTTTGACCATTCGAGCTTACCTCCATGTTAGACAGCTAAGCCCGTAAAGAGTAGGATTAGACATGCATTGATTGAAGTGGGATTGCATTTGCCTACCGTGTAGCTGTCTTTGCTCATCACCGTGTCCACGAAACGCATGGCACGCTCTTTAACGCAGGCCATCGAATCTTGCCCACTGGCACACTTGCTCTGCTCCTCGGCTATCAAACGCTGCAGCTGTGGCATGGAGGCGCCTTGAGTGGTGGCCACCAGGGCTGCCACACTCACAATCACCAGGAGCAAATTGGCCATTCTTTCTGTTGGTTTGTTTGTCTACAATTTGGTCAACACACAACTCGCCTCGGAGGTGGCACAAAAGCGTTTAATAATCGTTTTTCTATTGTTCACGATTTTTATACTGCCAATGTTTAAATTTTCGCTCGTTGCGGCGAATGCCAGGCCAAAAGAAAGAAAGAAGAGAAGAGAAGACGACAAGAAGACTTGAGTGGAGCAGTCAATGCAAGAGTTGTTGCCACGGCTTGTTTACTGTGCATGTGTGTGTGCCTGTGTGTGTTTGTTTGATTTTGTGTGCGCGTGCCTGTGGGTACCTCATGTCGTATGCTTAATGTGGTTTTATTTCAAACGCGTGCCGATTGCGTCGGTTTTTCATGGAAAAGATGTAGGCAGGCTTTGGATGAAAAAGGCAACCGGTGATTTTTCTTCCGTTTTCAAACATTTAATAGCATTTATACGGTTTTAAGGGAAATAAAATGATGCCTTTAATGGATTAATTAAATTTCTTTAGTGTTTTCTTTGCCACTTAATTGAATAAAAATCTCTTAAGGCAGCTAATAGAGGTCTCAGAAGTATCTGAGGCTTTATTCATTCATGTAGTGTTTTTTCTGACTTAAGCAGTCGTTGGAGCCTCCATAGATTCTTCGTAGGAGTCGTTAACCAAAACCTATTTCCAATAATTGGCAGTATCTTTAACAGCTCGAAATTTGTCTCTATGAAATTCAAAAGGTCATCCCCAAGTCAAAAAAGTTATCTTACTGTTTGGATCCCAAGTGAGAAGAAGAAGTTACGGTTATTTGAGTTAGGTACACAGAGAAAACTTATTAATATACTTAAAAGCAAGTATAATAGAAATGAAGCAGCCGTTTGGGATGGAGAAGTGTTATCCAAATGGTTTCCCACGAAGTCGGGTGTTAAGCAAGGATGCTTGTTAAGTCCACTTTTGTTCTCGATCTACCTCACTGATGTGTTGGAATATCTAGCGGAAGCCAAATCCCTATTATATGCCGATGACATTGTGGTGTTTGCAGAGTCGCCAAAAAAAATGCAAAATATGATAAATGCTCTGCAAGAATATTGTATATTGGGGCCTCAAAATAAATACCACAAAGTCAAAGATTCTAGTCTTCAAAAAACATTGGAGAAGACTTGCTCTAGAAGAGAAATGGTACTTGGGAGAGACCGAGCTTGAAGTGGTGAAAACTTATAAATACCTGGGAGTGTGGATCTACCATAGTGCGCAATTTAAATACCATTGGCAAGAAAAACTAAAAGACGCGAAAGTGGCGATAAACTGCACCTGGAAATCTCTCCTGAGCAGGAAAGATGCACCAAATACAAACTTTCGGAGCAGCTGTGAGGTCCATTATGTGCTACGGCGCACAAGTCTGGGGGATTATGCAGTACGATGAAGTTGAGAACCTGCTCAGATACTTTCTGAAAAAGCTATTCCGACTGCCCAGAAACACTCCAAACAGAATGCTGTATCTGGAAACGGGATTGTCACCTCTCCACATATTTACCGCAGACATGCACTTCTCCTATATGCAGAAGGTTTTACGCATGCCCGAAAATAGACTGCCTACAATATTGGCTTAGTTTATGCTAGACGGACGTCAGCAGTTCTTTCGGGAATGGGAACTTCTATCAGCCACTCATTGCGAAAGACTCAACCTCGAAGAAAGTTCAGAGTGGGAATCATGGGCTACAGAAATTCTTAAAAAGATGGATGCTTCATATAGATCATATTTTATGATCGATTCAGAGAGGAGCTCTCAGAGGCTAATATACAAAAAATTGAACTACGATATAGGAGAAGAAAATTATTTCAACAACGCGTTTTCAGTGGAGCAAATTCGCACAATTTTTATGGCCAGACGTGAATTGCTCAAACTCAACTTTGTCCCAAACATAGCAAGCAGCAACACAGCATGTTCTATTTGCAATTGGAACGAGCAGGAAAACACTATCCATTTTATTGGAAACTGCCCAATCTTGAGGGAATACAGAATTCAACATTTTGGTAAGGCAAGACTACAGCTGCACGAAGTTCACCAGCTATTAAATGGATCAAATTGGAGGATCCTATATAACTTTATAAGTCAGGCAACTAAATATCGAAAACAAATTTTAGAAGGGGACTTTTAAAACAGAGTAACACGGCCAACCGAATCTCGCGGTATGCAGTTGAACGATCTGGTATCTGGGGAAGACCCGGGAAGCCAGGTGTATTAGACTGAATAGCGAAGAATTTGGAAGGCAGTGATGGACTGACGGTTTCATACCATGTCGATTTATATATTTTAGTATTTTATATACGAAAAAAACTTCTTGTTTAGATATAAATTTACAATCTAAGCTATCATCTATGTATTATCTGTTTTATAAATTTAAATAAAGAAGAACACTACTACTACTACACAGAGAAAAAAAAATATTCAAAAGCTTCACGATGGATGAAAATCCACTTTTTTATCGGAAAATTGTGTTCAGCGACGAAGCTCATTTCTGTTTGAATGGATAAGTGAACAAACAAAATTGCCGTATTTGGTGTGAAGAGCAGCCAGAAGCATTGCAAGAACTGCCAATGCACTGAACAGGCAAAACACACATGCTCATTTTGGCGATGCGTGTGTGTGTTTAGCAACGCGAGAGCGCGCTCATTTAGAACTTCTTTGTTGTTGCAAAAGAGAGGAGTATAAGCACGTATACTGTCGGTGTGTCGACGTCGTTGCCGCAGAGCCCTGTTCAATACACTGGAGACTGAGACGTGCCGGACTCTGGTTTAAGCTTAAATTTGTAATTATTTAATTAATAATAGATTAATTACCGTACACTTATCCAAGAGAGTCCTATTCGTAGCCATACACACTAAATATGCTCAAAATTTTGTTGTATTATTACAAAGCAAAAAATCAAAAGAAAAAGATAGAAAATAATCAAAATTAAAAACGTAAAATAGGCAACATCCGTTAAAATACTAAACAAATTGCACAGTGCAATCAGTTTAACAGATGGAGGAATTTATAGTGTAGGGTGGAAGGGATAACTGAACAAAATGACGTGCCCAAGTTATTAGGTTAAGGCATAGAGAAATCTTTGAAATACTAGTGAATCGTATAGAAAAATGTTTATATAAAATAAGTGGCACATAACAATTGTATTCATGTTTTTGTTTAGATCATTTTTAAGTTAATTTTTGTTGCATTTTCATGTTTTCTTTTCAAATTTGTTTAAGCTGCATGCTAAACGTTAAATATTATATATATATATATATATAGATTTCTGTATAGGGTGCTGGTTAGTTGGTTTAGTCGCATTTAATTGGCCGAACCATAGACATTCTCATCGGAGTAGGCTATGTAAAGGAAGTAGTCCTGTTCGTGGTGTTCCTGATACAAGGAGCCCATGGTAGAAGATGTTGGTGGAAAGACATTGTTCACAAAGAAGAAGAGTGCATCTTCGGGCCGCAGATGGATGCGTTTGCGTAGGAGAAAATAGAATTGGCCCACAGTCAAATCCGATGGCACCAAATACTTCTTCTTATCCAAATCACCAATGCGCGCCTTGGGTGCCTTCTCAACAATTACAAGAACTCGATCGGGATATTTGCGACGAATTTTGTCACCCTCAGCGCGACGCTTCTCAAATGCATGCTCCTCTTTGTACTGGAACTTCATGATTGTTTGTAATAGGTCATTAACTAAAAAGCGCAGTTTTCACTTTTTGCTAAAAATTTGCTCCCGCAGAAAAAAAATATCTACAGCTCTGTAAAAGTGTGTGTGTGTGAGGTGATTTTTTTTTTGTTTGCTTTGCGTGTGCAGCAACCTTACAAGGCAGAATTTTTAGTTGAACTGACGGCCTCATTCGCCGCCGACAACAGCTCAGTTGTTAGAGATGTGGGGCAGCGGGTGAGATTTCGTGCCGTCACGTCGGCCTGGGTTCGAATCCCGGTTGGGGTAGAGTCATATATGTAAAAAAAAAAAAAACAATTTTTTGCATTTATCACTTTAGCAGTGATAGTGATTAGCCGCCGCGAGCGGCGGCATTTACTGGGTACAGAGTATGTTATAGACCGGCTTGACGGACTTTCTTTCTTGTTTAAAAATGATGAAGGCAGGAATGTTACTGTGAATGGAGAGCGCTACCGTGCGATGATTACAAACCATTTTGTTTGCCCAAAATGGAAGAGCTGGACTTGGCTGACATGTGGTTTCAACAAGATGGTGCCACATGCCCGACAGCACGCGAAACAATGGCCCAATTAAGAGGCGAGTTCGGTGAACAGTTTATTTCACGTTTGGGGCCGGTCAATTGGCCGCCTAGATCGTGCGATACAACGCCTTTAGACTATTTTGAGTGGGCTATGCTAAGGCTCATGTCTATAGCGACAATCCGCACTGGAAACCAATATTGAAGATTTTATTCGTAACATGCCGGCCGATATATTTATAGATTTACGGTTATAAGAAACCATTTCTTCCGCTACAGTTTTGGTTAAAAAAATTTAAATTGTTTTAAGCGGTTAAAGGTTAAGGTTTCTCTGTAATCTTGCATTCCTTGAATGTGGTTTTTGTAAATTTCAATAAATATTTACTTACGCCAGTTATATATCAAGTAGCCATTTCAAGGTGGGAATATTGTCCTTCCAAAAATTAAATCTTGATTTTCAGTCTTAGCTCTCTGTAATTTTGCTAATGATCCTGACAAAATTGCAAGAAAAGTTTTAAAATTGGTTCATATGTTAAAAAATGTGATAAAGTGGATTGGACGACAACACTGACTTGTTGCAGATAATTTAGTATAATAATGCTATAACTTAAAATTACAAAAAAAAAATAAGCACAGTATAATTTAATATGAATAATGACGTTTCATACTAGATTTGAATTTAAATAACTTAATTTTAATTAAAGACATATTTGCAGTTTATATGTTATGCAACTTATTCTTTTAAGTCAAAGAGCCGCTCTTTTTATTATACTCTGTACCGAAGGTACATTCTTGATCAGCATCAACAGCCGATTCGATATAGCCATGTCCGTCTGTCCATCTGTCCGTCCGTCCGTATGAATGAAGAGATCTCAGAGATGGTAAGAGATAGAGGTTTCACATGTATGGGGCATATATTTCTTCTAATTGCAGGCAGATCGTTTATTTTTAATTTTTTCCACGCCCCCTCCCGCCCCCGCAATGCTACAGTTTTGAAGGTATATGGTTCGTACCTTCTAGAGATACCTTGTAAACAAAATTATTTATCGATTTGCTGAAGTAATGATAAAGATCGTATGAACGATACTCAAGTTATGAGCAAAAAACGTCCAGTAAACACCGCCCACCCGCCCCACCCACCACCACAGCATTCTATTGAACGGCAATCTTAGTGAGAGAGAGAGTGAAACTTAGAGATGAGCGCGTATAACTCGTGAGCAAATGCGAGCTGCGACGTTAAGGGTATGTTATTGTCGGGCTTGACCGACTTTATTTCATGTTGTATGTAGAGTCATATTTACTTATATGACTTACACATTTAAAAACTAAATACGTATATTAAACATGTTTCGTATTAAATTTGGATATTTCTTTCATCTTAAAATAAAAGTGTTTCGTAGTAGATTTGAATATACTATGCAAATAAAATATAAGTGAATTATTTTTCAAATTAAATTTTAGTTTTTCCCATAAACATATTGAAATCAAACCTTAAATACCTAATCTGAAAACAATGGTGTGAATGTGAAATATCTTAGATTTAATTACGAAAAATATTTAATTTGATGTTGAAATAATTAAGAATTTACAGTGTTCTTGTGGCACCGTGACACTTGTGCTGGATATGCGTATGCGCTTGGATGTCGACTTTTGTGTTTAAGTTGCCTAGGTCGTGAGTTCGAGTCCCAGTCAAAGACCACGAGGAATTAGTTTCAGATGCTCGGAATAATTTTCACTGTAGACCAGTGTAATTTGTCAGCTGAGCATACGACTGCCAGTTTATGAGCTATGCATTCTGCGATCGACGCCATCGATGCTGTTGAAATGTGTTGTAAATATGGAAATACATATTGCCCATCGTATTGAAGTATTTTAATAGGGAAAACAAGTAGTCCTTGGCAGTCGATTTTTCGTTTGCTCGAAAAATAAGGGGGTTTATGTGAGGAGCGGTATCTACTATATGTAGTTTCTTTGACTTCAGGTTGCAAAGATAGACCTCTTTAAAAAGAGTAAACATGATTAAGAATAAAAATATTTTCAAGCTTTACTTAATGCCCAGCACATTTTTTTGAACGAACTTATTAATTGTCAACAACAAAATCAAAGTTCTACCAAAGATTTGTAGATATTATAGATGACGCATGTAAAACAAAAAACGATTGTTCTTCGGAGCTGACATTGGATCCCAATTTTTGCTTCTACGAGGAATATATTGAAAGGTTCTTCACAATGGAAAAAGCTAGAGACTAAACGGAGAAAATTGGATTATGCTTGCTGCTTATCTCTCTGCTGCTCTTAAATATGGGCTCAAAATTGTCACAGAGGCTTTTTAACAAAATTTTTAAATATTTAAACTTCTTACTCCTTTTACTAAGCTATTAATAATATTATATAAGTATGCAAACGGCAAACAATTTGAAAATAAATCTACTACTGCATGTATGTTTTTACGATCTTTATGTTAATTAAACCTTCAAATTTTTTGCCGGCTCTAGGTCACACAACCACAAAGGAGGTTAGTTGACCGAACAGCTGTTTCAATGGTATCTCTACCATATCATCAGCGGTCTTCACCGGTGAAAAATTTGAAGGTTTAAATCTACTACTACTACTACTACTATATTGAAATTGAATGAATTGAAATTTAGCTATACGTTTTAATAAATGGGTGCTGGCTGAGAGCAAAGACTTATAGATATTATAGATAACGCATGTGAATCAAAAAACGATTGTTTTTGGGAGCTGACGTTTTTTTATTATGATCGCAGTACCAATATTGGCTGCAGTGTTCTTAGACCCGAATAATTGAATAATTAAAATTACTTTATTGAAATAAAGAATATTATTGTTAAAAATAAGTATTATTAAATCGAAAGTATTCTTTTATGTTCAAGAGAACCGAGGTTTGAACCAAAACTTTGGGTTCAGGGGTTCCAGGAACCGGTCCGCGAACCGAACCTTAGACAGCGGGTTCGAACCCCCGGACTGAACCTTCTTCAACATTTTAGAGGTTTGCAGCCATGAAAATAACTCTTTTAGTTAATTATTTTATTTTAAAAATGATCAAAGAAAAATTTGAAAACACTAAAATTTGTTATCTGTTAACTGAGATATGTCGCTCTTGTCGGAACTTGAAAATTAGCCTGTAAAAAGATATTTAGTCATGTCCTTATCTCTCAAGGTGAGTTTAAAGTTACACAATATAAAACACGATAACGCGAATATTTCTGCATCATTTACTCAAAAGTCGTGTTTTTGGAGTTACGACAGTCTTGCAGCAAGTGAGCGATAAATTGTAAAACAAATTGGTGTCTGCAAGGCAATGTTTGGGGTCTCTTGCCTTACCATCTCTATTATCTGTTTGTTCATATTGACAGACAGATATGTCTATATAGACTCTGCTGTTAAAAAAAAAAAAAAAAAAATATAATATATTTACTACATAGGGACGGAGATGCTTTCTTGTCGTTGTTACATACAATTGGACTAATTCATT
Source organism: Lordiphosa magnipectinata (assembly GCA_037044535.1). NCBI lineage: Eukaryota > Metazoa > Arthropoda > Insecta > Diptera > Drosophilidae > Lordiphosa > Lordiphosa magnipectinata. The sequence continues at coordinate 51,358 of JBAMBO010003837.1, forward strand.
GTACCTTTGCTTAAGAATTTACTTAAGCTAAGCTCCCACAGGTTAATAATTAGCCCAAATTTTGCTGAAAATTTGGCTAAATAGTCATGATTGCAGATTTTGAAGGGCGTCAAACTGAAACTTAGATTCCATACGCAAATAGTTTTATCTAAGATGGAAAGCCAAATTTTCATCCAAACTAAAGCAAATTATTTGCCTGTGGGCTCTTAGCTTAAGACAAACAAACTCGAAAATTGTCAAAAATCGTATAAGCGTTTGTACGTTGAGCTCTATGTTAATAAGGTTATATAGAAGAAGGAAGCCTTTATCTAGTAACCACAGATTTCATAGCCAAGTTTCAAATAAATTTTGTAAATGTAAAATGGCCATTTTAAACGTTTACACGAAAACCGAATTGAGAACAGACCTGATAATACTAAAAACGGCATTAAACCCAAACTTTAAAAGCGAATAAACTTTGACTTCCAGTGTCTGCAAGCATATAAAGTTTATTTTAAATTTGAACCACGCCTCCATTCAAATCGCTATCAAAAATGTTGAATAACATTTACTAATTTACAGATATTAAGATCAAACTTAAAACTCCCTTTTATTTTCTCAATATCTAATATTAGTCTTTTTATAAAGATCGGATACTAAATAGCTGAAATAGAAACAAGTGAGAAAGTCGGTCAAGCCCGACTGTAAAATACTCTGTACCTGCGAAAGTGGGGGCTCATATGCACCAGCAGCGCTGGTGCTGCAGTAGAGTTCTTAACTTGACTCTCCTTTATATAATCCTTACCATTACTTCGGCAGATCGATAAATAATACAAATACTGATTACTAAATTCTAGACACGAAGGTACGAACCATCTATCTACAAAACTGTGCGTGATATGACGTTTTTTCCAAATTGCGTTTACGAGAGGGAGCGCAAAAAATATTGGAATTAAACTTGAGCTACCAGATATCAAGATTAAAAGTACTATATTGGGTGTGATGCTTCCTTCTGGCTGTTACATACATTTGCACACACTAAAATTTCAACTCTAGTCATACACAGAGGAAAAAAGATTAAATTTATTTAGATATACCCTGGTTAAAATGATCTTTTCAAGAACATTTTCATATCATTTGGCAAAAAACTAATATTCTTCTGATACAAAATAATATCATTTAATTGAAAAGATGTCAAATAGTTTCAATATGATACTAAAACTGTAATATTAGGCCCTTTCTGCAGATATGTAATTTCGATTTGAGATTTATGATTGCCGATTTAACTGCTGAACGCTGGGATTACCGATTGCAATGGGTAAACTTGACAATCATGATTGCTGAAAAGGAATCGAATTGAATACCGATTGCTGAGTTGGTTTACCTTAGCTCAAGCATTTATATTAAAGTTTTCATTGTGACCGACTATTTATAATACGTATTTTTTGATAAAAAGTAAAAAGTCACTAAATAATTTTTTATACAAAATTTTTTTTTAATCAGCTTGTGCATATAATCCCAGTTTTTCATCATTTCGAAAATGACATTAACTTATTACTTTACAAAATAATCATAAATGAAATTCTGAAGCCATCAAATTGGCTGATCTTGCCGGCCATAGCCAGATACTTACTAAGTATGTAACCAGAAAACGAGTCCTTTAACAATTATTAAGAATTCATGAGCAGTGAAGTTTCCATGGATTCTAGATGTGTATACTACATCTGCTTACTTCACAAACATCAAAGATGAACTGACATGTTATGTCATTTGTTAAACTTATATTGGGTTGGCCACAAAGTCGAGTTTTTCCCATTGAATTCAATCGGTATCGATTTACTTTACTTTACGATTTACTTTACTGCCGAAGCGCATTTTTGGATAAATGGCACAAGAGGTTCATTAGGTACCAATGCACTTAGCAGATGTGGGACCATCACCGTCAACGGCGAGAGCTACCGAACTATGATAGCCGGTTTCTTTTGGCCCACACTGAACGATATGAGCATGGATGACGTGTGGATTTAACAAAACGGGGATTGGCCACGAAGAAACTTGGGCTTGCTCGAATTTGAATATGTAGATTTTCCAAAATTTTCCACTTATTCCATATTTTTATACTCTGTAGCAAAGGTACACAGAGTATATTAAGTTTGTGCAAAAGTATGTAACAGCCAGAAGGAATCATCTCCGACCCTATAAAGTATATATATTCTTGATCAGCATCAACAGCCGAGTCGATATAGCCATGCCCGTCTGTTCGTCTGTCCGTCCGTATGAACGAAGAGATCTCAGAGGTGGTAAGAGATAGAGGTTTGACATGTATGGGACAAAAACTCATTATACTTGCAGGCAGATCAAATTTATTTTCAATTTTTGCCACGCCCCTCCCGCCCCCGCAATTTGGAAAAAACGTCATATCTCCCACAGTTCTGATGATAGATTGTTCGTACCTTATAGAGATATCTAGTAATTTTTTTTTAAAAATTATTTATCGATTTGCTGAAGGAATGATAAAGATCGGATGAACGATACACAAGTTATGAGCAAAAAAAGGTAACCAGTCGTTGTTGAATTTTCATAAAGATGTTTGAAAATTAATTCAAACCAGATCGGGAGAAAAACAAGTTCCAAAAGTACAACAGTTCCAAAAATGATGGAGATTTTGCCAAGTTTGAAAATCACATATTCCATATTTTTTTAAATGTCTAGTATTTAAAATAAGTTTGAATGTGTGTGTGTCTTGTTTTAAAAAAGTTATGAACAAAATCATAGCTTATTGACTTTGAGCTTGCTAAAAGTTTTATGGCTTTTTATTTACAATATTTCGGATTTTTCAAAATTTTAAAGTCACTTTTTTATATTTTTTTTATGTCTAGCTTTGAAAATGAGTTTGGGGTTATCTCTGAAAACGAAACTCTCGCCCGTACAACCTTGATACCGGAATTTTGGTATGCATATGAGAAAATAAGTTTGAACCTAATCATTTCCCGACAGAATTTTCCAAAATCTCCTATGTTTTGAGCTGTGTGGCAATCACCTCTCTTTTATATATATAAGATAAATTTCGCTTAATCATGTGAGTTTCAAATCATAGTCCTAAAATCTATACTTGAATTATCAAATATTTTTTAAACCAGTTCCCTTGGTCATAAACCGTTAAATGTTCGATGGAAACTAGAAGATGAAATGTTGCCTCACATTATTATATATAAGTAATTACATATATGTATTTATTATTATTAATTAACATGGCCCATAGTTGGCCCTAAATGCCAAGGAAATAGAAAGTGTTTTTCCTTATCGAAATCGAAAGTGATTCGGTTAAGACATGGCAGCAAAATCATGCACTGAATGTCGAAACATGTGAGTTATGAATCTGGTATATTGATTACGCGTTGCCATGAAAATTGAATTGATATGCCTGAGTGTTTTATTTTTGTAGTCCAAAAATTACAAAAAACAAAGAAATTTCACCGCGCACTGGCGCTTAATTTGCAATTCCGGACGCATTTGGGCCCAGGCGTGGAGTGAGTTTGATGCCAATGAAATTGGAAAACTTTTTCACATTCGAAATTGTTGCGTAGAAACGCGACAGTGCTTGCGGCCAAGTGCATGGCATTAAATATAAATGAAGTGTTGACAATTGTTGTTCTTGTTATTGAGATTATTGTTATTTGCTGGCAGCGAAACCATTTTGCATGGTTGCACGCTGGCCAATATTGACAGAGGTTGTTTTCTCCGGTTTGTTTGATTTTTTTTTGCTTGGTGGCTCCCTGAAGTATACTACACTTTTAACAGCAACTTTTAAGCCCTTAAAAAATGAATGGCCAGCAAAAATCGTAATAATTTTTTTATGCTAAAACTTTGGGTCGCTGCACAGGCATCACATTCACTCAGCGTTCATTAGAAAGTTTTTGTTTCAAGTTACCCATTTGACAGCTCTTTGCTGGCATTAATTACACTCAAGCGAACTTTTGTAAGCTTGGATCTCCGCCCCCCAGAAGTTATTCATCAATTAGGTAAATCATTTTTGCATTGCTATTTTTATTGCATAAATAAATATTTACACAAAAAGGGTTTTTGCTCCTTTGGTTGCTCTCGTTTTTGATTTTTGTACAATAAATAAATAAATTAACAACAAGACTTAAAATAATAAATAAGTTTCATAATCGATTTTCCATATTTTTAACGTCTCTTCTGACCCGCATAGGCCATATCTTGTGCATCTTCCGGCTGCTGTGAGGAGCGTGCCCAGGCATGTGGATCCCAAGCGGGTGCTGGATGTTCCAAATGCTCAATATGCTCCAACGGCAGATCTACATGATGATCCAAGTGATGATCCAAATGATGTTCCAAATGATGATCCAAATGATGGGGCACTATATGCTCTATATGATGCGGCACCACATGTTCAATATGATGTGGCACCACATGATCCACATGATGGTGCTGGGGATAGTGCACCACTTCATAGTTGACAATTTTGGGTTTGGCTATCTTAAAAATAACCAAAGCTCCCGACAATACCAGCGAGAGCAAACCCAAAGTCATAGCCTTCCAGGTTTTCAAAGCAATCAGACCCAAAGCCAGGGGCACCAAAACGGTAGTTTTCAATTTCAAACCCAAGAGGAAGGGCAACACTGCCTTGCGTATCATTCCACGACCTTAAAACACATATAAGTTCAGCTCTGAAATTTCTTTAAAAAACCCTCCACTCACCCTCACTGCCTGTGGCCAAAGGTATCAGCCCACCCTGTGTCAAGGCATTCTGCATCAGAAAATCGGGCACCATAGAACGAGCCTCCGTGCTGCGGAAGTATTCGGGTGCCTGTATTCTCAGCGCATGACTAGCCAAATAGCTATCAATGTCATCGAACATTTGCTGCTCTGGATTCTGGGAGCGCGCTGAGTTCATTTCAGCTGTACGCACCAGCGATAGACTTTCCGTTAGCTTGACTTCGGGCTGCTGCAGTGCCGCCTTAAACCATTGCATTGCCTTGGGTCTGACACAGGTGACACTTAAATCCTTCAGACAACCATGATACATATCCACCGCCAATTGTGTGGCCGTTTGGGGTGTACCTTGAGCCGCGACCAGCGCCGTTAAAGCAACCATTAGCCAAACGTAGCTTTGCATCCTGAACACTTTCACCAATCCCAATAACACCCAATAAAAAATCAAACTTAGCTCCTACTGGTCTGTGCTTGCGCTTAGGCAACTGAATGGTTTATGCAAATGCCGCCTGGGCAGCGCTTGGTTTTTATACGTCGAGTACTTTGTTAATTGAATTCCGTATGCGGTGTACGCGCTCGTTGTTGTCATGGAAAGCGCAAGTTTTGTTGTAGTTTCACCTTTTGGGTAGCCCAGCTGGAGCTGGCTTCTGATTCTTTGAATGGTCTATTGGGTCAACCGAGTGTTTTATGGTCACGCAAGTGTCTTTACCCCATTAACTTATTGAACAATTGCTAGCATAATACTCGTGTAGCTACTTGCCCCCAAATGCCGCACATAATTGAAAGTTATTTTATGGCTTCTTTATCGATAAGTTGGCTGAGCTTCCCCTCCTAAGTGCGTGAGTGGCAACTCAATTAGAATACATGGCGTTAGGCGATATGGTCATTTCTTTGGCGCATTACGAGATACTGATACTTGTGTATGTACAAGTGAGTTACAAGGGTACAAAGCCAACGAAATGCACTTGCTGTCCAAGCACTTAACATTTTTTGATTGTCTGGACTTGTGAACTGGTTGAAGAGTTGTTTAGGCTATATATCATAAATTAATTGAGCTAAGAATTGGAAAATTGAGAGTCTGATATTTTCCCGCATCACAAGCGGTACCCAACCAATTCAATTAATTCAATAGCAGAAACAGACTACAGCATTAACTAGTTTGAAACTGGCTTAAACGTTGGTTTTAAGGCGGAACGGGAAACATGTTTTTTACTACTTATGAAGCAAGAGGAGTAACACAGAAATGCCCCAAGCGACACGAAGACAGTGAGATCTCCAGGCGCAAGTGCCCTTGAGCGATATAAAATTTTAAGAAAGCAATTTTTAAAATTGGTAACTGGCAATGATTTCCCCAACTGTAGCATTGTCTTAGCACTCATGGTGTATTAGTATTGATGAGTTTATTACTGACTATTAAGACCATATGTTCTCTTAACATGCAATTGGTTTTTTTTTTTATTTCTTGAGTTTATATTCGTAATAGTCGGAGGTACCTGCCCCAAATCAATTCTCGGTGTCCCAGAAATCTCGTTCGGTTGGTTTTAAATATCTCGTGTTTGGGAAAGAGATTTAGCAAAATTTACAAAATAAATCATTTGGAGAAGCAACATTTTTTTTTTGGAAATGTTAACAACATTATTTTTCTGGATAAGGTCTCTACGCAGTTGTGAAGTAACGACAAGTAAAGTAAAATTTTCATACAAAGCTGTTGGAAGTAAAGCAAAAGTAAAATTTTACTTCAACATTTCCTTTTTTACACAACATTTGAGTAGTGGATATTATATAACTTATTGACTGCAGTATACGGAGCATCAAATTATGTTAATTTACATATGGAAAAACCGTTATTGACACAATTGTGTGGTGGACTTTATATTACTTAACTCAACTGAGGTAATAGTTAGGGTATTCAAATTTGAAATAAACTTGATCTGCGTGCAGACAATAGGAGTCTACATTTCAAAATTGGTTACTCTAGCTCTTCTAGTCTCTGAGATCTAGGTGTTCATACAGACAGACGGACGGACGGACAGACGGACATGGCTATATCGACTCGGCTGTTGATGCCGATCAAGAATATATATACTTTATATGGTGATTCCTTCCGCCTGTTACATACATTTGCACGACTTTAGTATACCCTTTTACTCTACGAGTAACGGGTATAAAAATAATAGTGATACCTAATAAACAAGAGAAAAACAAAGCTTAAACGCGGATTACGCGGATTTTTAAAGGTCGCAGCTTACACAGTAAAATTTTGAAAAATTATATAATCATTTATTAAGGTGTAACAACTATTTGCTTTAAATTTTCCCAACATCTTTGGCCAGTATAATTTATTACCTTCCACATTATCCATAAGAAATCACCCAACAATAACATATTTCTAAAATTAAGTATATACATGATTTAATATAACACATTTTCTCAAAAACATCCTAAAGTGGTCTAATTTGTACAATTTCAAAAACACCTAAAATTTACCCACTAAATTCTTTTTCCGTGGCATTCGTCGTGCGATCCGTAGTCTCTACGGTGATTACACTTGCCTTACTCTCAGATGTTCCAATCTCATTCGTAGGGCTCTGCTCTTCAGTCTGATGAGTCATTGGTTGAACAGCTTTCTTCGGGCTGGTCTTGCGACTGGATAGCAGCATATTCTCCAAACCACCTAAAGGTGCCTCAATGATGATGTACAACGCAAAAGACATCAATATGGTAAAGCCCAAGCTTGACCAAAAGTTCAGCATCTAAGCGAATAAACAATATGCTAAATTAGAACATTTCCGCATTGATCTTCTTCAGTTTGACTTACAGTATCGTAGTCTGAGAAAAAGGTGTTTGAACGAACACGGTTGGTGTTCAATTCTTGAATAAACATATGCCAAATGTAGGCCGAATACGACAGCTTTGACAATGGCTGCCATAGAGCTGAAGAAAGAAAACTATTGGCCAGACCGCCATGACCCTGAATGCAGGCAAACACTACCCAGCACAAGGCCATGGGCCAGCCCATGCGGGTGAGAGTGTAGTACAATGAATCCTCTAAAGTTGAGGGAGGCGGCTTACTAAAACTGGTGGATGGATATTGCGCGAATATGCAGGTAAACATCATGGCCAAACTAAGCAGCCAGCCCAACCAAACAACAAGACGACTCATTTGGCAGCTTTTTCCTCGGTTAATGTGTAGGAAGTAGCCGAATATTACACCAATCAACCAAGGAGCTGCATGCGTATGTGTGGCAGAGTAGATTTTGCGACTAGATTCGGGATGAGCGGTTGCATTTCTAAAAAACAATCATAAAAAATTAGAGAAGAAATTAAACGAAAGAGTCGTTTTGTACATACTGAAATATCATGGAGTATTTGTTGATCATCATGGTGGCAAAAAGACACGAGGAAAGCAGCAGCATGAGTACAAAGATGGCGCCAGCTGCCTTCTTGCCCCACTTGTAGAGGGCGATCAATAAAAGTGGGGAGATGATATATAACTGCATGTCCACTGCCAGATACCAAGTGTGTGGAATGCACTAAGGGAGAAGTAAACTCAGTTTCGGCTACAACCATATTTAACCAATTAGACTTACAATTTCTCCGTTAGGCGCTGCATAGTTTTGTAAATAGAGCAAAGTCCAAAACCAAGCGGTTTCACACACCTGATGGTTGGAGAACTCATTTTGAGCTAGCGGTCCATCAAGCAGTACAGGTAACAGCTTCCAGTAGACTAATATAGCCATTGCCACTATGGGTGTGAGCCGTAAATAACGATGTAGATACATCATGGGCACATTCAGTTTACCCTTGGTTCTGGAAGAGATAATAGAAGTAAGAAGAAGAATAGCATACCAAAATACTAGAGCTTACTTTTCCATAGAGCGCAAAGCAATCATCACCAGCAACAGGCCGCTGAGGAAGAAAAACGTATCCACCGAGAATACGCCATGCAAGATAAAACTAGTAAAGGGACTTTCGAACCACCAGCTTATGGCAATTTGGTTGAGATTCGGCGACATCAATGAGTACAGATATTGGTGTCCAAAAATTACCCAAATAAGTGACAAGCAACGCATTCCGTGAAGACATTCAATCACATTGGGATTGGACTTGCTGTCCACAATGCGAAATAGTGAACGGGAATTGGCGCGTGCCGAGAAGATTTTAATCAGTGAAGGAAGTTTTTCTGCAAAAAGAAAAACCTCTAATTAACAGAGGCAAGTGGGTAGGAGAATCCACTGTCTGCTTACGTTGATCATTGCACAGGAAATAGTCGTATAGCGTACACAGAGTCATAACTACACAAAATACCGACAAGATGACGCTGTAAGTTTAAAAATTAGTTACCATTCAAAGGTAAGAGCTAACCATATTAGCACTTACATTGTAAAAATAGTTAGGCCATCAAAGGGTTGCTTATCTTGGGTGCGACAGCTGCTTTCTTTCACGCTGCCCAAATCCTTATTGGTGTTAAGAAGTTGCTGAAGCAACTGATTTATAAACTTATTAATATTTGCGGCGGAGCAAGAGCTTGGAAAGCAAACACCAATCCTGATGTGGTTATATGCTGCAGTTGCACCAAGCAAGGGATGGTGAAAGAAGCAGTACTTTCCCTTTATGATATGGCTATTGCTTATCTCCTTGTTGATTCGTACACACTCATCGTAGTTGCCCATGTCTATAAGGTTGCCTTGCAAAAGACCTGATGGAAAGGTTCCCCAAGAGTCGATCACTGAGAGGAAATACAACTTTTGGTTAAGATTGGTTCTAGCATAAGGCAAATCTTACATTTCCTTTATGCAACTTAATGTCTTCGTTCTACTTACTTTTTAGCGCCCAGAAATTGCCCGACTTAAGACCCTGCATAAGTTTTCCCATATCCCTAAGGCATTGCAGGTCTTGTGGGCTTGGCAAGCTGGGTGCTTCCAATTCACTAACCGAAATGTTTGCAAAATGTTGCTCAAACTCCACACCCAAAGGACGTAATTGCTTGACGCTTTGATATTGAGTCCGTAGAAGTGCTTCCTTCGGAACTAGCTGCGTGCAGGCAATTCTTAGCACTCCAAACAGCAGCAGAAGGTTTAAAAAGGTAACCATGTTACTGTGAGCTCGATTTACTTTTGATAAGTCGATTACTAATCAACCGTTCTTTTATATAGCAAAACTTTCGGTTTGCTGCATGCAGATAAGCCACACCGTTTACACGGAAAGACAGATAACTCTGTTCCAGGTAATAACCGTATTCAAAGGTTGTACTATTTCTGATATGCTTAATAGCCTTAAGCTGCCTTTACACTTAGGGATACTAAATAATCGGTTGTCAAAATTCTCTGAAGAGAAACTCTTATCAAATAAAACCAGTCCTATTTCATCATAGAAGTTATTTGATTCGCTATTACACTATCTTTAGAGAATTCTTTAGAGATACATATATGACTAGTGACGTGGCAGCTTTGGGAGCGATCTACCGTTCCTACAGTACCTTTTGCACTAAACACAAATTGAATGGTTTCTTATCGCACTCCACTATTGTAGCTGAACGTCTACCATTCCATCTGCACCTCATATTTACCCGTCTGCAATTGCCACCTATCAAATCTATTTAATAACACTAGGCAATGAGTTACGTCTTGATTTTATGATTTTTGAGCTCAAAATCCCCATTTTTACCCTTTTTAGGAGCTTTTTGTAAAATCATTGTAAAGTACCACATATTATCTTAAAACAAGTAAGACAGTTGGTCTTACCATCTGAGAGATCGCTGAGACGGACTTACGGATATGGTTATATCGACTCGGCTGTTGATGCTGACCAAGAATGCATATATATTTTATATGAGATACCTCCTTCTGGCTTCTGGTGTACATTTGGTACAGAGTATACAAAAACTATACCAAACAGGTTTCCGAAATGACATAATTTTCAACTGCCCAGAGGTATGTAATGCAAAAATAGTAAAGATGTCCATTCCTTTATTTTGAGTCTTAATAAAAATTTATAACAACATCCATTGCATACCTATTGGCAGCGCAAAATGTTATTATTTCGAATATATATATTCAAATCGGCATATATTCGTTTAAAAAAATCGTACAGCTGTTTAGGAGAGTTTATTTTCAAGTTAATCAGGTCTGTTCCCATTTCCGAGCTTAAAAAGTAAAACGATTAGAATTCCGAATCGTTTTCATTATGATGTTCCCATTTCCGAGTGAAATAGAAATCGATTATCTTTTTGAATGAACGGTTCGAATCGTTTTCAAATTATAATTCAGCTGAATGGCAACCTTAGCAAATCCGATCAACACTGCGCATTCGCTGATGCGGAATTGCGATCAGCTCGATTTCATTTGGATCTTTTTTGCTTTCGTCTACATATAATTTTTTAGGTACAAGTTTGAAAAAATTAATTTGAAATCAAGTTGTATGCTCCATATATCTATAGATACTTCAAAAACTTCACAATATTGGACTTGTAAAATTAAAAATATTTGATAGACGAAATTTATAGCCGTTGACATGCAAATTGTCAATTACTTTTCATTCCACTGACTCAAAGGCAAAACTTTTGAAACCGAATAACTGGATCGTTTTTCGGAAACGGGAACAGCTACCAATTCCGATTCCGCATGATCTGATCGATATCGAAAACGGGAACAGACCTGAATAAAAAGTAATATACGATTATATCAAAGAGAGTCAAGACAAAAGAGTAGGTTCGTTTAAAAAAGTAGTTTTAAGCAACTTTTAGCTCAAATAACCGAAAATCCAGACGTGATGGGCTATTTCCCAAATCAGATTGTGTTAAATTTGTTCCCTTGTGTAATCTAAGTTCACATGAAAAATTTCCAAATTGCTTAATTTTTTTTAACCGTTTAATCGACACCATTAGCGCTTTCAAATGAAAACTTTTTAAATTTCTGGGTTTTTCTTTGACCATTTAAATAAAAGAAAATTGCCTATGTCCTGTTTCAGACTATCTATTGTTTGTGTGCCAAATTTCGTACGAATACGTTTAGCCATATATGTTTGATTAACTGCCAGGTGATTCATTCTAGGTAAGATAATACTTTACAATTTAAACAATGTCGTGCGTCCAGAAGCACAACCCACTTGGCCAGCTCTGGTAAACAAAAATGCGCGTAATCGATGACTGTTCATTGGGCAATTTTAAAGAAACCCCTCAATAAATCGCCTATTTATCAGTCCCATGAAGTGAACGTCTCGTTAGGCGGTAAAATTTAGATTACGAGTAGTCGAAATGTTCATCAAAATTTATATTAAATAGTGTTGTTAGCCGGCTCAAGGTCGTGTGCTCTAAATGTACTTTGTTATTTTGTTTTTAATCTCTTCAATTTATTTCGATAAGCCGTATATGACAATATATTCAAGTGATTAAAAAACTGTCTTTTATTTACAAAAGAACAAATCACTTTATGTACACACGACCTTGAACCGGGTAACAACAATTTCCTAAAAAATTATTAATATTGAATGTTCAATATTTTTGAATTTTATTTATAATTATTACCTTAAGAACGATTTACTTGAAAAATAAAAAAGTTTTTCTCACTAAGACCCATTTTCCGACCGATGGTTCCTATGACAGCTATAAGAAATAGTCATCCGATCTTGACCAAAATTTGCAAATCTGTTTAAAAGCATATAATATTAATAATGGCCGAGTATCAGGACTCAGCTCGTCGCTTTGATCAAGAATATATATAGTTTATGGGGTTGCAAACTTCTGGGCAATATTATAATACTCTTTGCAAGGTTATTAAAAGGGGACCAACAACAACAACCACTTTCGGTGGTCGGTCGGTGGTCGTCTCTCTCCCACCAATCTCCCCCCTTTACTAGAAAAATTGCCCTTTTTATACTCTGTACCAAAGGTACACCTTACAAAGGTAAGGTATTAAGTTTGTGCAAAAGTATGTAACAGCCAGAAGGAATCATCTCCGAACCTATAAAGTATATATATTCTTGATCAGCTTCAACAGCCGAGTCGATATAGCCATGTCGGTTTGTCCGTCTGTCCGTCCGTCCGTCTGTCCGTACGTATGAACGAAGAGATCTCAGAGATGATAAGAGATAGAGGTTTGACATGTATGGGACATATATCTCTTATGCGTGCAGGCAGATCAAGTTTATTTTCAATTTTTGCCACGCCCCCTCCCGCCCCCGCAATTTGGAAAAAGCGTCATATCTCCCGCAGTTTTGTAGATAGATGATTCGTACCTTCTAAAGATAGTTAGTAATCAAGATTATTTATCGATCTCTTAAGGAATAATAAAGATCGGATGAACGAGAGTCGAGTTATAAGGAAAACAATCTATTATGATGGGTAGTACCGGCCGCAACTGCGATGGGCAGCACTTCACACTTTATGGCTTTTTCCTACTTTGTGTGGCTTCTAACTTAGATTGATATATATCTATACAATCTTTGTGAGCTACAGAGTATGTTATAGTCGGGCTTGATCGACTTTCTTTCTTGTTTTGATTCGTTTTTTGATTGTACATTTAAAGATTTGTCGATCTAACTCTTACAGTTTCATACAGACAGACGGACATAAAGACATGACTATATCGACTCGGCCTTAACCGAAATCAAAACTCGTTTTGGTTGGTTACCCTGTTGAAAATGTAAGAAGAACCAAGGCTCGAACCAAAACCTTGTGTAAGCTTACAAACTGGTCCGAGAACCGATCCGAACTACTTTTTAACATGAGCAAAGACACTATGTTGGTCGGTTTTTTTTTTGGGATTTTCACTTTATATGCTTATGTTTCGGCAACAATCCTGGGTTATCGTTGAACTCATTCAAACGTGAAACGTTTGTGCTCATTTGGAGTCCAATGTTATTGGGTTTTTTCCTCAGAGTAGTAAGATACTGTTCTTTGTGACAAATTATTGTTCAATGAAAACTACATGCAAATGTTATTCAGTATTTAATATAACATATTTTTCAGAAGACTTTGTAAATAGTTAAAAACTGTCAGGCTTACTCATAAAAACCTTTTACGTAGCGATCCTTTTGTGATCGGGAGCATTTACAGTAATATCACTCTCCTTACTCACAAATGTCCCAGCCTCATTCGGTGATTTCTGCTCTTCAGTCTGAACCACTTTTGATTGCACCGGTTGCTCTGCTCTGGTCTTAAGACTCGATACCAGAAAATTCTCTAAGACTCCTAAAGGGGCTTCAATGATGATGTTCAACGCAAATGACATCAAAATTATAAAACCCAAGCTCGACCAGAAGTTCAGCATCTGCGTGAATAAATAATAGTTTAAATAAGTATACTTCCGCTTTGATCATACCCAGCTTAACTTACCGTATCGTAGTCTGAGAAAAAGGTATTTGAACGCACTCGTCTGTAGTTCAACTCTTGGATGAACATGTGCCAGATATACGCTGAGTACGAAAGCTTGGACATTGGCTGCCATAGAAGAGATGACAGAAAACTATTGGCCATACCACCATGACCCTGAATGCAAGCAAACACTACCCAGCATAAGGCCATGGGCCAGCCCATGCGAGTGAGAGTGTAGTTTAGAGAATCCTTCAAAGTTGAGGGAGCCGGCGTACTGAAACTTCTTGATGGATATAGCGCGAAAATGCAGGTGAATATCATGGCCAAGCTAAGCAACCAGCCCAACCAAACGATAAGACGACTCATTTGGAATCTTTTCCCTCGGTTAATGTGCAGAAAGTAGCCAAAAAGTAGACCAATCAACCAAGGAGCCGCATGCGTATGTGTGGCAAAGTAGATTTTGCGTTGAGAGTCAGGAGGAGCAGCTATATTTCTGGCAAAATCCAAATTGAAGTTATATAATTAATTAAATGACATAACCGTTTTACAACCGTACATACTGAAATATCATGGAGTATTTGTTGATCATCATGGTGGCAAAAAGACAAGAGGAAAGCAGTAGCATGAGTACAAAGATGGCGCCAGCTGCCTTCTTGCCCCACTTGTAGAGGGCGATCAATAAAAGTGGGGAGATGATATACAACTGCATGTCCACTCCCAGGTACCAGGAGTGTGTAAGACACTGAAGAAAAAGAGAACTTAGTACGAGGTTCAAAAACAGGGTAGGGGAAAAGGGTTCGAAACTGGTCCGAATTTTGGTATAGCCATATGTAATCAAAATCATTTTCGATAGTCGCTTAATCCAAAAAAAGTTGGGACTCTTGGCCAAAGCCTTGGGCCGAAATCGCTGGCCCAGTGTGCAGCGGAGATAAATAAAATGTCAATTCAACTTACCATTTGGTCTATAGGGGTTGCATAGTTTTGTATATAAAGCAATGTCCAAAACCAGGTGCGCTCGCACACCTGATAGTTCAAGAATGGACTTTCAGATAGCGGTCCATCAACCAGTAGGGGTAACAGCTTCCAGTAGACCAGTATGGCCACTGCCAGAATGGGAGTGAGGCGTAAATAACGATGCAGATACATCATGGGCACATTTAGTTTACCCCTGTAAAAGACTTGAAAACTAAGTACTTCCAAATCATACTATAAAACTCCAGTTTACTTTTCCATTGAGCGCAAGGTAATCATCACCAGAAGCAAACCGCCGAGGAAGAAAAATGTATCCACCGCGAAAACGCCTTGTATTACGAAACTAGTAAAGGGATTTTCGAACCACCAGCGTACATCTGATCTGTTGAGATTCGGCGATACCAATGCATAGGTATATTGGTGTCCAATAATTATCCAAATAAGTGACAAGCTGCGCATTCCGTGAAGGCACTCAATCACATTTGGGTTGGAGCTGCTGTCCACAATGCGAAATAGTGAGCGAGAATTTGCACGTGCCGAGAACATCTTTATGAATGGAGGAAGCTTTTCTAAAAAGAAATTTCATTATCTAAAATAAAATTAACAGGTAACGTTGGGAAAAGAATGTCCCTAATTCACTCTGAAAAATTAGAAAATTGTCAATAATAAAACTTAAAGCCTAGTACTTAGGGTGTTCGAATTTTCCTTTCGTCTCAGTATTTCATATAATTTGTTATGATCTGACCTTCTTTCCCGGGTCCATCTATCGGTCGCCGGCTAGCTTACGGCTGACTGAGGGATGTGTACGACCTCGATAGCTGGACTGGTCGGCTAACAACATAAAATTTATATCTTTTCAGATGTCTTTCAGTGTGTGAGCCACTAAACATAAATACTAGACAAAAATAGCTGGAATTGTTTGCCAGAACATTACCCGCCCTACACTGATCTTCAGAACGCCACCTCACCCCCTAGAACAAATTTACACTAACATATTCTTTTCACTCTCAAATACATATATTATCTAACGATCCACTAACAACTTATTCATTATGTTTCCTAACCAGGGTACCTCTGGGACGAATACACGACAAATAATAAATATACATATAAATGGGATTAATAAATTAAACTAAGGGAATAAATTAAATAAGTTTGAGTTCTGAGTTTTATTAAAAAATTTCGAAAAGTAATGGTATAATTTTCTTAAATATAAAACAATTTCAATAAAACTTAAAAATTAGAAAATGATTTATAGCATTTATAATTTCATTTCGTAAGTCTAGAAAATTATTTGATTTATTTTAGAACATCAATTAGTTGAGTGGCTTGAATAGACACATCTCTTTGGATTGGGAAATATTTGATGAAAGCGCTTAAGGGGGGATTCTCCATGTGCAAAATTTTTGTTCGATTTTTATACTCTGTATCAAAGTTTGTGCAAAAGTATGTAACAGGGAGAAGGAATCATTTCCGACCCTATAAAGTATATATATTCCTGATCAGCATCAACAGCCGAGTCGATATAGCCATGTCCGTCTGTCCGTCCGTCCGTATGAACGCACAGATCTCCGAGATGGCAAGAGATAGAGGTTTGACATGTATGTGACATATATTTCTTATACTTGCAGGCAGATCCAGATTATTTTCAATTTTTGACACGCCCCCTCCCGCCTCAGCATATTTGGAAAAAACTTCATATCTCCTACAATTTTGATGATAGATTCGTTCGTACCCTCTAGAGATATCTAGGAATCAAAATAATTTATCGATTTGCAGAAGGAATGATAAAGATCGGATGAACGATACTCAAGTTATGAGCAAAAAACGGCCTGTTACGGCCACAACATTCCGTTCAAGAGAGGCAATCTTAGCGAGAGAGAGAGATAGAGTGCTTAACACGGTGCGCTCTCTAAGTTTCTCTCTCACTAAGATTGCCTCTCTTGACTCGTGAGCAAATGCGATGGTAAGGTTACAGAGTATGTTATAGACGGGCTTGACCGACTTTCTTTCTTGTTTTTTTCTTCATTTTTGTATAGCTTGGATATCGCCCTAAAAGAGTTTTTTGAAATTCGAAATTTTTTAGAAGATATAGCCTTATTGTCTAACAATGTCTTCGCTAAAACGAGTTATTTTTGAAATAGTAAGTAAGTGAAATCGACACAGACTTGTCACCATTCTAGTCTGACCCTCAAACATAATTTTAAAATTTTTTTTACTATTTTTTTTTACACTAAACTCCATAAAATAGCTTGTCAAAAAAAATCACAAAATCTTTTTCAAGGGTCAGACCAGAATTACATCTATACTGATTATAACCCCGTTTTTACTTTTCATTTCAGACAACCTGGAGGCGAGAAATCGTGGCCGCCAGCACTATATCTTTTTTTTGGACCCCCCACTTTGACGGCCGAGAACTTTTTGAACAGCCCTCATATTAAAGCCGAAAAATTTGTTTGTTTACTTTAATCGTTAGTAACACAATAAAAAAACACAGAATTGGAAAAACTCTTTGCGTTTTGATATTAGATTTTTTTTAAAAAAGGTTAAAAAAATCAGCCTCGACATGGAGAATCCCCCCTTTAATGTTGCACTGCCATATTCAGCGCGCCAAAAATTTGCATTTTTTTTTTGTTTTTCAGATAAGTTAGATGGACCAAAACAGGTGTTTATCACGAAGCGTATAGTGATGTTCCACTATGGGGGAGGAAAGAATGGTGACCCTTTCTAGGATCAAATCGAAAATTCATTACGAGCTCAACTAAATTTCGATGCTTTGGCATCAAATTAAGCTTTAATATTTTCCATAAATGTGACTTTATCCTTTCAGTCTTACAAGAATTAGGGTCAAATAAATTTTTTGCTACTCGCCTATAGCATTTCTCGGACTACCCTGTTTTTACCAGATCATGCACGATGTTTTCTGGTACAACAACCGATGTTGGACTACCTTCAAGGAATTTGTCGCTGAGCGAACAGCGATCACTATTGAATTCACTATACCAGCGATATACATTGGTTTTTGATGGTGCTTTATCGCCATGCAAAGAACTGAGTTCATCGACACAGTCTTGTTGAGATTATCCACGTCGAAAGTTGTGAAAAATAATCCAACGAACACACAAATTTGAAATTTCCAAGCAACACAAATAGCGCAAATTCATCAAAACGTTGTGAGACCAGATTTGAGCTATTGACATTAGTGTTACCAGAACCCGACAATTCCTTCGGTTGAGTGTGAGTAGGCTAATCGAACATTTAATCAGCGAATAAAACTCAGAGTTAAATAAACTCAGCGTCATACCGGCAAACGCATTGTGCTGTTGAGCGAGAGTCGGTTGATTGAACATGTTTGCAAGTAAATAAAAAAAAAACGAGAAAGCAAAGCTAACTTCGTTTGTATCGAAGTTTTAATGCACTTGAAAAAGCTCGCTTCAGCGGTTAGTGATTTCGAACAAATTTCGCAGATTAGTTTAAAAACATATAATATTAACTAGCGTAAATCCCGTCGCGCTTCGCTGCGCCGCCATCAGTAAGCCTTTATCAGTATGGAACCAATATCCCACATCCCACCCACTTCCCACCCACATCCCACACACTTCCCTCCCACTTACCACCCACATCCCACCCACTAACCACCCACTTCCCACCCAGGGGGGTGGTGGATTATCCGGCAAATTGGTATGCAGTTATTGTTAAATTTATATAGAGATCTTTGAAAATTAGTTTGAACTTGATCGGATGAAAAACAAAAAAGTTTCATACAACAGTTTCCTGCGAATTTTCCGACTTTGGGGTTGAATTTTCCAAAATTTGCAAGACACGTTTCTAATATTTTATTATGTGTAACTTTGAAAATGAGTTTGGAGATATTCGCTGGCAACTAAAATTTCGACCACGCAACCTTGACCACCCCACCATGGGGGTGGTGGATTATCCGGCAAATTGGTATGCAGTTATGGATTTAAGGAAGTTTATTTAGAATATATCCACCCAATTTATCAGAATATGACTTTCTTTTCCTGTTTTTAGAAAAATGGTTTCTGGCCTCTTATTCGAAATTCAAGAAACTTTTTTGTGATTATGAGAAAAATTTTCAATAACTGGAAGAGTTGAAAAATAAGAAAAATTTCTTAAATAAAATTTATTAGTGTTTAATTTTTATAGGTGTACTTACCTTGATCCTTGCACAGAAAATAGTCGTACAGCGTACACAGAGTCGTAAGCGCACAAAATACTGACAAGATGACTCTAAAAGTTAAAAGATAGGGTACCATTCTAAGGTAAGAGCTAATCAGCACTTACATTATAAAAATAGTTACTCCATCAAAGGGCTCTTTATCGTTGGTACGACAGCTGCTTTCTTTCACGCTGCCCAAACCCTTGTTGGTGTTAAGAAGTTTCTGAAGCAGCTGATTTATAAACTTATCAATGTTTGAGGCCGAGCAAGAGCTAGGAAAGCAAACACCAATTTTGATTTGGTAAAATGCTGCTGAAGCACTAAGCAAGGGCTGCTGCAAAAAGCAGTACTTGCCCTTAATGCTATGGCTAGTACTAATTTTATTGTTGATCCGTATACATTCATCGTAATTGCCCATGTCAATGAGGTTCCCCTGTAGAATACCCGAAGGAAAGGTGCCCCAAGAGTCAATCACTGTTAGGAAAATAAAATTTAGCCAAAGATTGAGTACTAGCAAAGGACATATCTTACACTTTTTTACACCAGATATCTCATCTATGCATCATTGGCTCTACTTACTTTTTAGCGCCCAGAATTTGCTAGACTTCAGGCCCTGAGTAAATTGGCCCATATCCATTAGACACTGCAAGTCTTGTGGGCCCGGTAGGCTGGGTAGACCCAACTCAGTAACCGAAATGTTTTGAAAATGCTGCTCAAACTCCACACCCAAAGGACGTAATTGCATTACCTTTTGATATTGAGTCAAAAGATCTGTGTCCTCCGGCATAAGCTGCGTGGAGGCAATTTTCAGCACACCAAATAGCAGCAGAGTGTGAAAAAATTTAACCATGTTACTGTCAGCACGATCCACTTATAATTAGTCGATTGCAAATGAACCGTTCTTTTTAATAGCAAAACCTTCGGTTGGTTGCTTAACGATAAGCCACACCGTTAAGACGGAAAGAGAGATAACTTTATTCCTGTGTAGCGGACTGGTACACTCTGAAAAAAAGACTGGAAGAGTTGTGGGTCGATCGGGATAAAATTGTAGTTAAAATTTCCAGTATGTATGTATGGACGTACTTGCGAAACATTCTAAAATTGAAAAACGACAGTTAATATTATTAAACTGTTAGCAGACGCTCTTCAAAAAATAACTTTTCTTACCTACAGAAAGCCGAAAAATTTAATAACAGTGCGTTCCTAATTCATGTTCAAAATATTTTGGATTGAGTACAAAATAGACTTGTAATGAAAGCTCCAAAAAGTGTGCAACGGAAAATGCGAATTTTTTCTAAGCGAATCTATTCTTAAAACTCTTTCCTGGTTTTTTACATTTTGCTTATGGAGTGAGGATAGATTTCCGACAATACCATATTGGTCTTTGGTTATTTCGTGGCCCTTGGGTCTTTTGCAGCATTCTTTTATTCAAGACCTCATTTCAAGAACAAATTGGAAATAGTATTAAAATTTTATGGGCTTAGTCCAAGAACATTTTGTACTTGCTTAATGCTCTACTGTTTTGTTTCAAGAATGTATTGGGGTTGACTTTACAATCTATTCGACTTCAACAAAGAATATTTTGTACTTATTTTAAGAGTTAATCGGTTTTGACTTAAGGCTATTACAACCTAAAAGTATGATCAAATAAATTTTAGAATAGTTCGAATTGAACTTTATATACCCCGAAACATATTTGAATCAAGTATTTCGGGATTGAAAAAAATCGTACTTGAATTTTGTACTTTAATCAAGTATTTTTGTACTTACCATACTATTGATACCGTTTGTACTTAAAACAAGTACATAGTTCTTGATTTTTGTGTAGCCATTCAAAAACAGTACAGCTTATGAAATATTTTTTAGCCCTAGTAACTATCAGTCGTGTTTTTGTCTGCCTTGTCCTGTTTCATCTAACAATTAAATGCATCTTCGACCGATTTTTCGTAAAAATATGCTAATAAAGACTTTTAATTATGCTTTTACTTGACGGAATGGGCGTGTTCAGCAGAATAATTGATCCCTGAGCAGGTATCAGAAAAAAATGTTGTATCGAATAGTTTCTGCTGTTGGAGGGAGCAGTATCACTTTAAAGTAGCGTACTATTTCTTTGATACATGCTCCTGTATCATGATACCTCAAATTGGCTATTAAGATGCCGCATCTCTCGAGTTCAGTATTAAGATAATTGCAAATTTATACTTGATCAGGGAGCAAGTTGTTCTGCTGACCACGGTCAATGATAAAAACAAGCCAAATGTAGAACAGCTATAAGATTTGTTGCGCTGTTCCGACTAGTTACCTCATATATGTACACAGGGAGCACCAGAACGGAGACTCTGTGCAAAATTTTTAGCATGTTAACTTGATAACTATGCTTGCGTCAACCAACTCCTCGAGAGATTTCCACACAATGCAAGAGATTAGCAAATATCTCTACGCTACACTCTATGGTTAGATAACCCTAGTCAGATGACCATCCAAAACACACAAACTAATATTAACACCTGTTGGTTGAAGCCCCGTAATCATAATTAAATTCAAATTTAACGAAATTGTGAATTCCATTTATTAGTGCATTTATTTAAAGATACGTCAATGGGTAAGCTGTAAGTACTGTTCATTTTCAGTAGCGATAATTATGTGGTAAAATTGCTATTTTGTTTTGCTAACAGTGATTGAAGAAAGCTATTTACCTACTCAACAAAATGAAAGTTGATCTTCCCCGACCACATAAAGTATATATATTCTTGATCAGCAGGCACGCTGATAATATATCGGAACCGCCCGGATCGGCTGACTACTTCTTGAAGCTGCCATAGAATCGATGGGTCGGAAAATGGCTTTTAGTGAGAAAAAATGATTTGTTTTCGATGTTAGCGCTCTTAGGATTGGTCATTATTAATATTAGATGTTTTTAAACTGATCTGCGAAATGTGTTCGAAATCGCTAACCGTTGAAGCGAGCTTTTTCAAGTATATTGAATCTCAGACACAGACAAAGTTAGCTTTGCTTTCTCGTTTGTGAAGTTAATTGGCCTGCTGTACACGAAAATCGCAATAACTAGTCTATCGACTACTTATCGAGATATTATCGATTATCGTTTTTATTCCATTTTTTTAAAAGTTGTCTCCACTGAAAGTCTTATACCTTTTTTTTACCCTTGTTAAAAGGTATCTTAAAATTGTCCAGATGTTTGTAACGCAAAGAAGGAAGGCTATCTTAACCAAACTTTGCTAAGCAGTTCTGCAATTCTGCTGAAAGACGAACTGAGGGCTAACCATGATATTGTAGTATGTCAGCAAGCCGAAATAATCAAACATGCGTGGTTGATTCCGCAAAGCTGAAGTTACAACTGAACTGAACTGAACTCGTGCTTGTTGTGCACACTAGCATGCACGGATCGTGGTTATTTGTCATGATCAGTTTTAAATTCTGGCGTCGGTTCATTTTTCAGCCCATACATGCGCGCGCCCTAAAAGTAGCAATTTCTACGATTAATCGAAACGGTTAACGAATTTAGCCGAATCTTTTGGCAATTATAAGCGTAGAATGAGATTTTTAAGCTAAAAGCCCAGTAAGATGGTCGGTTTTTGGAAGAAGGAACGATTAACTATTGCGATTCCGCATGATTTGTTCGAATTCGAAAACGGGATTGGATTTAATAGTGTTTGTAGAGCATAAAAACGACGGACGGATGGACGACTCGGCTGTTGATGCTAATCAAGAATATTTATTATAGAGGGTCGACATTTTTTCGCACAAAGCGCATAGCAAAAACCAAATCTTCGGAAAATTGTAAGAAAATTTCACCACAGTTCCATGGTTCTAAAATGAATTCCTAGCCCGCGCAAATCGATATCAAATTTTAAGAACGTTTAAGGATTTTGTCTTTTTCAACTGGACTGAAAAAAAAATATTTTTTTTATGATACTTCGAAATTGCATTTTTACGAAGAAAATAAGGTATTAGTGCACAGAGAATAAAAAAATGCAAAAGCTACACGAAAATTTAGGATTTTCAACCCATAACGTTTCGTGTAGCTTTTCAACACGTCGCGTGTAGCTTTTGCATTTCAACTTGCAAAAAAGCCACTCGCCACGTGTTGAAATGAGAAAGCTGAATGCGACGTGCAGAAAAGCTACACGTAACGTGTTGAAATGGGAAAGCTACACGCGACGTGTTGAAAAGCTACACGAAATGTGTAGGATTTCAATATCTAAGCGCGGCATTCTGAAAAGCTACACGCGACGTGTTGAAAAGCTACACGAAAAGCATCTCTTTGTGAAGAAAATCGTTCTTTTGAATCCACCCTCATGTAATGAAAACTATAAATGTTATTCAATATTGATAAGATCTATTATAACATATTTTCCCAAAAAGATTCTTAATTAAATTAAATTAAATTAAATAATATTAGGTTTTACTGACTAAAACCTTTCTCCGGAGCGATTGTCGTGCGATCCATAGTATCTGCATTACAAACACTCTCCTTACTCTCAGATGTCCCAATCTCATTCGTTGGACTCTGCTCTTCAGTCGGATTAGTCTTTGGTTGAACAGCTTTCTTCGGGCTGGTCTTGCGACTGGATAGCAGCAAATTCTCTAAGCCACCTAGAGGTGCCTCGATGATGATGTACAACGCAAAAGACATAAGAATGGTAAATCCGAAGCTCGACCAGAAGCTCAGCATCTAAGCGAATAAATGATAATTCAAATTAGTATGTTTCCGCTTTGATCTTTCTCAGTCTGACTTACCGTATCGTAGTCTGAGAAAAAGGTGTGCGAGCGCACTCGTCTGTAGTTCAACTCTTGTATAAACATGTGCCAGATGTAAGCCGAGTACGAAAGCTTGGACAATGGCTGCCATAGAGGAGATGATAGAAAACTATTGGCCAAACCGCCATGACCCTGAATGCAGGCAAATACTACCCAGCACAAGGCCATGGACCAGCCCATGCGTGTCAGTGTGTAGTAGAGAGATTCCTTCAGCATTGAAATTGGGGGAGTACCTATACCATAAACAGGATATAGCGCGAATATGCAAGTGAACATCATGGCCAAACTAAGCAGCCAGCCCAACCAAACGGTAAGACGACTCATTTGGAAGGTTTTTCCTCTGCTAATATGCAAAAAGTAGCCAAAAATTACACCAATTAACCAAGGAGCTGCATGGGTGTGCGTGGCATGGTAGATTTTACGATCCTTATCTGGGGAATTGTTGATCATCATGGTGGCAAAAAGACAAGAGGAAAGCAGCAGCATGAGTACAAAAATAGCGCCAGCTGCCTTCTTCCCCCATTTGTAGAGGGCGATCAAGAAAACTGGCGAGATGATATATAACTGCATGTCCACTGCCAGATACCAAGTGTGTGGAATGCACTAAGGGAGAAGTAAACTTAGTTTCGGCTTCAAAAATTACATTTTTAGTAAACTTACAATTTCTCCGTTAGGCGCTGCATAGTTTTGTACATAGAGTAGAGTCATAAACCAAGTGCGCTCGCACACTTGATAGTCAAAAAATGGAATTTTAGATCGTGGTCCATCCACCAGTAGAGGAAGCAACTTCACGTAGACCAGAATAGCCACAGCCACAACAGGAGTGAGGCGTAAATAACGATGCAAATACATCATGGGCACATTCAGTTTACCCTTGGTTCTAGAAGAGATTGAAGAGGTAAGAACAGGCATATACTACCAAAATACTAGAGCTTACTTTTCCATAGAGCGCAAGGCAATCATCACCAGCAACAAACCGCCGAGGAAGAAAAATGTATCCACTGAAAAAACGGCTTCTACGATCAAATTAGCAAAGGGATTTCCTAACCACCAGCCTATATCCACTCTATTCAGATTCGGCGACATCAGTGAGTACGAATATTGGTGTCCAAAAATGATCCAAATAAGTGACAAACAACGCATTCCGTGGAGGCATTCAATCACATTAGGGTTAGACTTGCTATCCACAATGCGAAATAGTGAGCGAGAATTGGCGCGTGCTGAGAACATCTTTATGATTGCAGGAAGTTTTTCTATAAAAAAAATTGTCTCACGAACTGCAAAATTGGGTAGGACAGTCAACTGGCTACTTACCTTGATCCTTGCACAGGAAATAGTCGTACAGCGTACACAGAGACATAGCCGCACAAAATACAGACAGAATGACTCTAAAATCCACAAGATTAGTTACCATTCAAAGGTCAGAGCAAACCATATCAGCACTTACATTATAAAAATGGTTAGTCCATCAAAGGGCTCCTTATCGTTGGTAAGACAGCTGCTTTCTTTAACGCTGCCCACCGCCTTATTAATATTTAAAAGTTTTTTAAGAAGCTGACTTATAAACTTATCCATGTTCGAGGCCGAACAAGAGCTGGGAAAGCAAACACCGATCTTGAGATGGAAATATTCCTCCGTAGCACTAAGCAAGGGTTGACTCAAAAAGCAGTACTTGCCCTTTATGATATGGCTAGTACTAATTTCCTTGTTGATACGTACACACTCATCGTAGTTGCCTATGTCAATAAGGTTGCCCTGTAGAATACCCGAAGGAAAGGTGCCCCAAGAGTCGATCACTGTGAGGAAAATAAAGATATTTCAAATGAAAAGGAGTAACGCACCAATGTGGTTAAAGCGGAATTCCTAAGCTTCGTATTTGCATCGGGAGCCAAATTGTGGCTGTAGAACTTAGGACTCATCTATGAATTGGTGTGATTTTTATTCTACTTACTTTTTAGCGCCCAGAATTTGCCAGAAGTAAGACTCTGCATTAATTGGCCCATATCCCTAAGGCATTGCAAATCTTGTGGGCTCGGTAAGTTGGGTAGGTTTGGCCAATCGGTCACCGAAATGTTGCCATAATATTGCGCAAACTCCACACCCAAAGGACGTAATTGCTTGACGCTTTGATATTGGGTCAGCAGAAGAGCTTCCTCCGGCACTAGCTGCGTGGAGGCAACTGTTAGCACTCCACAAAGCAGTAGAAGGTGTAAGAAGCTAACCATGTTACCGACTGTTCGATCGACTTATGTTTTGACTATTACTAGTGAATCGTTCTTTTATATGGCGAAGCCTTCGTTTTGGTGCTTAGAGATAAGCCACAACATTTAGCCGGAACGAGAGATAACACCATTTTAGTTAAGAAAGGCATTAAAAGATTGTACAATTTTTGATATTCAATTTAGCCTTAAGAACGATCGGTCGTAACGAGAGATGGGAGCGTACCCCATCCATTCCAGGAGTTGGTTATATATTATAGTTCCTTTTTCCGTATCAAGTTCATTGGATTAGTTTTAAGGAGTTTTATTTAACGAATTGGTACCCATGAACTCCATAAACCATAACCCCTCCATAATCCGTGTACCAAAAAGCTGATGTGAACGCCTGGTTGGGCTGTAGTATTTAGATTACGACCAGCCGAAGAGTTTTCTACTAAGTAGTTTCTTATCATCTTGGTCACAAGTCGTTATTTTTAATAACATTTTTATACTCTGTACCAAAGGTACACGGAGTATATAAAGTTTGTGCAAAAGTATGTAACAGCGAGAAGGAATCATTTTCGACCCAGTACAGCAGGGGTGCCCAGAATGAGCTTACGAGAGCAGCTCAAATGCAGAAAATACAACACAAGCAAGAACAACCACAAGAAATAGAAAGAGAAAACCGATTTTTGTTTGTGTGTGTTTGTGGTCGTTGCTGTCTCAAGAACTCGTGCGCGAGGCGAGCGCTGACTTCGCAAAGGCAACATTGTTGTTGCTTTTTAATGTGCCAGAGACATAGTAGAGAAAGAAGAGAGTCGCATATGATGTTGTTGTTAAGCCCTAAAACTCTTTCGGATCCACAGCATTAAAGATCTTGGGCGTTCCTTCTTCTCGTTGTACAGGGCCAACAGGGAGACATTGGCCACCTTGACAACCTTGAAGCGTACACCGGGAATATCACCGACGGCCGAAACTGGCGACCAAGACCTCATCGTTCTCCTCAATGAAGTTCAAGCTTGCCGTTCTTGATGAGCTGCACACGCACGCACTTGCGAATGGCAGTGTTGGGCTGTTTGACTTCAACGCCGACCTTCCTCAGCACGATACACTTGGCATGGGAAGCACCGCCAAAGGGATTGGCCTTCCATCTGGTGCCCAAATGAGCCTTCTTGTAGTCCTTGTCGGCCCAACGCTCACATGCTTTCTAGCTTCAGCAATATCAACAGGAGACCTGTCCGATAAACCAAACCTGAGAAATCCAGTTTATGAAAAATCCTTTTTTTCCATTTTTTCGTTTTTGACGATTTTTGAAATTGTTTATAAAATTAACAAAAATTTTATTTGCAAAACCGAAAATCACGTTTTGGTGGGATTGTCGAGATCTAATTTCGGATTTTTTTTATTTAAATCGAAAATGGTCAATTTAAAACCTTTTTGTTTCAAAAAGAATGACCCATAGCTGTCATAGGAACGGTCGGTCCAAAAAGTAGTTTTAGTGAGAAAAACTGTTTTGTTTTCAATGGTAGCGTCTTTATACTTCCCAGTTATGAATATTATTAGTTTCCACACAATTTTAGGGAGTTTGGACAAAATCTGACGAATATATCGAATCAAAGTAGTGGCTGGGGTTACTTTGCGCCGTCCTCCTTTGCTGCAGTTAAAACCCTATTTGAACTCAGCTGTTTCCCTACGCGTTTCGGCTAGCTTTTCGGCCTTCTTTAGGGAGTCTGTTTCTATATTAGAAAAAAATACATATACGTATACATATACGTATATCCCTGTTTTAAATTTCTGTTCACTTTTTGTTTAATTTATTTCTTCTTGGTATGCGTTTCTTTGAGTCACTGTTATGAGGCCTTAACAATAATCAGCCATCCTACTTATGCCCCCGTTGTCTTTGTACCTGTGCTTAATTGACATCATTTCCCGGTGAGTCCTTTCTCCTTGCTTGTCGCTTTCGACACCCACAATTTCATGAAAGGCTGTGCGAGTTCAGAAAGTGAATTTTCAGACATTGTGGAAAATTTGTGATAAGAAACATCTTTTAATTAATCCGTAGGAAGGACAATTAAGAAGCTTTGGTTATTCGTCGGCCAGGCCCGTGTTACCTGAAAACTAGCCAGAAATACTGAAGATTCAGTACCAATTTTTTGGAACATCCTTAAAAGATTTTGCTCCAGTTGAATCTCTTGTTGTTCCCTCCAAATCATTGGATCAAGGGTGCACGCACATATTCTGCTGAAAGATGAACTGAGGGCTGACCCTGATATTTTAGTATGACAGCAAGCCGAAATAATCAAACATGCGTGGTTGATTCCGCAAAGCTGAAGTTACAACTGAACTGAACTGAACTCGTGCTTGTTGTGCACACTAGCATGCACGGATCGTGGTTATTTGTCATGATCAGTTTTAAATTCTGCCGTCTGTTCATTTTTCAGCCCTTACATGCGCGCGCCCTAAAAGTAGCAATTTCTACGATTAATCGAAACGATTAACGAATTTAGCCGAATCTTTTGGCAATTATAAGCGTAGAATGAGATTTTTAAGCTAAAAGCCCAGTAAGATGGTCGGTTTTTGAAAGCAGGAACGATTAAAAATTCCGATTTCGCATGATTTGATCGAATTCGAAAACGGGAACAGACTTAATAGTGTTTGTAGAGCATAAAAACGACGGACGGATGGACGACTCGGCTGTTGATGCTAATCAAAAATATTTATTATAGAGGGTCGACATTTTTTCGCACAATGCGTATGGCAAAAACCAAATCTTCGGAAAATTGTAAGAAAATTTCACCACGGTTTCATGGTTCTAAAATGAATTCCTCAAATTTTAAGAACGTTTAAGGATTTTGTCTTTTCCAACTGGACTGAAAAAAAATAATTTATTTATGATACTTGGAAATTGCATTTTTACGAAGAAAATAAGGTATTAGTGAAGAAAATCGTTGGCTAAATACCGCATCTGGATCAAGTTGTGTGCTACTATGTACTATGTTCTTTTGAATCCACCCTCGTGCAATGAAAACTGTAAATGTTATTCAATATTGATAAGATTTATTATAACATATTATCCTAAAAAGATTCTTAAAGTGAACTAATTTGTATGAAGCTAATAACTATTAGGTTTTACTGACTAAATCCTTTCTCCGGAGCGATTGTCGTGCGATCCATAGTATCTGCATTACAAACACTCTCCTTACTCTCAGATGTCCCAATCTCATTCGTTGGACTCTGCTCTTCAGTCGGATTAGTCTTTGGTTGAACAGCTTTCTTTGGGCTGGTCTTGCGACTGGATAGCAGCAAATTCTCTAAGCCACCTAGAGGTGCCTCGATGATGATGTACAACGCAAAAGACATCAAGATGGTAAATCCGAAACTCGACCAGAAGCTCAGCATCTAAGCGAATAAATGATAATTCAAATTAGTATGTTTCCGCTTTGATCTTTCTCAGTCTGACTTACCGTATCGTAGTCTGAGAAAAAGGTGTGCGAGCGCACTCGTCTGTAGTTCAACTCTTGTGTAAACATGTGCCAGATGTAAGCCGAGTACGAAAGCTTGGACAATGGCTGCCATAGAGGAGACGATAGAAAACTATTGGCCAAACCGCCATGACCCTGAATGCAGGCAAATACTACCCAGCACAAGGCCATGGACCAGCCCATGCGTGTCAATGTGTAGTAGAGAGATTCCTTCAGCATTGAAATTGGGGGAGTACCTATACCATAAACAGGATATAGCGCGAATATGCAAGTGAACATCATGGCCAAACTAAGTAGCCAGCCCAACCAAACGGTAAGACGACTCATTTGGAAGGTTTTTCCTCTGCTAATATGCAAAAAGTAGCCAAAAATTACACCAATTAACCAAGGAGCTGCATGGGTGTGTGTGGGATAGTAGATTTTACGATCCGTATCTGGGGAATCGCCTGCATTTCTGGAAAAAGGAATAAAATAGTAAGAGAAGCAATAAAATTGCATCAGCTTTCTAAACATACTGAAGTTGCTTGGAGTAATTGTTGATCATCATGGTGGCAAAAAGACAAGAGGAAAGCAGCAGCATGAGTACAAAAATAGCGCCAGCTGCCTTCTTCCCCCATTTGTAGAGGGCGATCAAGAAAACTGGCGAGATGATATATAACTGCATGTCCACTGCCAGATACCAAGTGTGTGGAATGCACTTAGGGAAAAGTAAACTCAGTTTCGGCTACAAAAATTAAATTTTTAGTAAACTTACAATTTCTCCGTTAGGCGCTGCATAGTTTTGTACATAGAGTAAAGTCATAAACCAAGTGCGCTCGCACACTTGATAGTCAAAGAATGGAATTTTAGATCGTGGTCCATCCACCAGTAGAGGAAGCAACTTCAGGTAGACCAGAATAGCCACAGCCACAATAGGAGTGAGGCGTAAATAACGATGCAAATACATCATGGGCACATTCAGTTTACCCTTGGTTCTAGAAGAGATTGAAGAGGTAAGAACAGGCATATACTACCAAAATACTAGAGCTTACTTTTCCATAGAGCGCAAGGCAATCATCACCAGCAACAAACCGCCGAGGAAGAAAAATGTATCCACTGAAAAAACGGCTTCTACGATCAAATTAGCAAAGGGATTTCCGAACCACCAGCCTATATCCACTCTATTCAGATTCGGCGACATCAGTGAGTACAGATATTGGTGTCCAAAAATTACCCAAATAAGTGACAAACAACGCATTCCGTGGAGGCATTCAATCACATTAGGGTTAGACTTGCTATCCACAATGCGAAATAGTGAGCGAGAATTGGCGCGTGCTGAGAACATCTTTACGATTGCAGGAAGTTTTTCTATAAAAAAAAAATTGTCTCACGAACTGCAAAATTGGGTAGGACAGTCAACTGGCTACTTACCTTGATCCTTGCACAGGAAATAGTCGTACAGCGTACACAGAGACATAGCCGCACAAAATACAGACAGAATGACTCTAAAATCCACAAGATTAGTTACCATTCAAAGGTCAGAGCAAACCATATCAGCACTTACATTATAAAAATGGTTAGTCCATCAAAGGGCTCCTTATCGTTGGTAAGACAGCTGCTTTCTTTAACGCTGCCCACCGCCTTATTAATATTTAAAAGTTTTTTAAGAAGCTGACTTATAAACTTATCCATGTTCGAGGCCGAACAAGAGCTGGGAAAGCAAACACCGATCTTGAGATGGTAATATTCCTCAGTAGCACTAAGCAAGGCTTGATCCAAAAAGCAGTACTTGCCCTTTATGATATGGCTAGTACTAATTTCCTTGTTGATACGTACACACTCATCGTAGTTGCCCATGTCAATAAGGTTGCCCTGTAGAATACCCGAAGGAAAGGTGCCCCAAGAGTCAATCACTGTGAGAAAAATAAAGATATTTCAAATGAAAAGGAGTAACGCACCAATGTGGTTAAAGCGGAATTCCTAAGCTTCGTATTTGCATCGGGAGCCAAATTGTGGCTGTAGAACTTAGGACTCATCTATGAATTGGTGTGATTTTGATTCTACTTACTTTTTAGCGCCCAGAATTTGCCAGAAGTAAGACTCTGCATTAATTGGCCCATATCCCTAAGGCATTGCAAATCTTGTGGGCTCGGTAAGTTGGGTAGGTTTGGCCAATCGGTCACCGAAATGTTGCCATAATATTGCGCAAACTCCACACCCAAAGGACGTAATTGCTTGACGCTTTGATATTGGGTCAGCAGAAGAGCTTCCTCCGGCACTAGCTGCGTGGAGGCAACTGTTAGCACTCCACAAAGCAGTAGAAGGTGTAAGAAGCTAACCATGTTACCGACTGTTCGATCGACTTATGTTTTGACTATTACTAGTGAATCGTTCTTTTATATGGCGAAGCATTCGTTTTGGTGCTTAGAGATAAGCCACAACATTTAGCCGGAACGAGAGATAACACCATTTTAGTTAAGAAAGGCATTAAAAGATTGTACAATTTTTGATATTCAATTTAGCCTTAAGAACGATCGGTCGTAACTAGAGATGGGAGCGTACCCCATCCATTCCAGGAGTTGGTTATATAGTTCCTTTTTCCGTATCAAATTCAGTGGATTAGTTTCAGGAGTTTTATTTAAGAGAATTCCCAGGAAATAATTTTTTTATTTTTGGAACAGGCAAGGTATACCCCGGATAACGACTGATCTCTTCTAGCATTCGAAAAACGTGAATGGGCAATCTAGGACGGCAACTCTAAGACTTGAAGTTATTAGCCTTATTAAATTTCTAGTTAACTGTTGACACGAACCAGACACCAAAGACCGTGTTGATGCTTTGGGGGGGTGTTTCCAAATTCGATGTTGTTGCTGCGCTAAAATTATTCGATAACATGGAGAGAAACATGTGCAGGTTCGGATCAATTAACTTTAGTAGCTCCAAATATTTATGCACATATCCTTATTCAGTATTCATTGCAATAAAGAAATTTTCAACACTAAAAGTAGAGGAAAGCTAACTTCGTCTCGACCAAAGTTTATATACCCTTGCAGCTTGTATAATTTATATAAATTAAGGTTTTAAATGATTTTCGTCGAACATTCTTAGCTGAGCTATTTCCCAAACTCAGCAATAGATGGCGCCACTACTTTGACCAGTTGCTTGCCAGTTTGTTATATGGCACCTATACGATATATTTATCCGATATTGACCAAACTCCCAAAAATTGTATAGAAACTAATAATATTCACAACTGGAAGGTATAAAAGCGCTACCATTGAAAACAAAAAAGGTTTTTCTCACTAGAACTACTCTTTCGACCGATACTTACTATGGCAGCTATAGTCTATTGTCATCCGATTTGGACTATACTTGGCAGAACTGTGTGGTAGCATACAATATTGTTCAGTAACAAGTTTGGGAGCGATAGCATTGAAAACAAAATAGTTTTTGATATTTCAGACATATATTTTGTATGGCAGCTATACTATATAGTTGGCCGATTTTCATAAAACTTGGTGGAAAACATGTGAAAGCATAGAAAACTGAAAAATACGAGGTTTGGGGACGTTTGCGTTTCTCACTAGAACTACTTTTTCGACCGATCGTTCTTATGGCAGCTATATGCTTAGTCATCCGATCCGGCCGGTTCCGACAAATGTGCAGCGTTTTTGTACCAAAAGGCTTCGCGCAAAGTTTGGTTAAGATAGCTTTAATATTGATAAGAATATATATACCTTAAGTGGTCGGAGATGCATCATTCTATTCGTTACAAACATCTGTACAATTTTAATATACCCTCTACTAATACTTATACTGTATGCATACTCTTTGATTGATTGGCTAGAGATTTAAGGCTAAAAATCACCGTTATCAAAATTGTTCGATTATTTGTTGAGTGAATAATTCTAAGTAAGATAAATAATCACAAGCAAAACCCACTTGTAAACAAAAATGCCCATATTTGATGACTGTGCACTGTTCAAATTCAAAGAAACCCCTCCATAATACGCGTATCAAAAAACTGACGTGAACGTCTGGTTGGGCTGTAGTATTTAGATTACGACCAGCCGAAGAATATTCTACTTAGTAGTTTCTTATCATCTTGGTCACAAGTCGTTATTATTAATAACATTTTTATACTCCTCCGAAGGTACACGGAGTATATTAAGTTTGTGCAAAAGTATGTAACAGCGAGAAGGAATCATTTTCGACCCACTTCAGCAGGCGTGCCCAGAATGAGCTTACGGGCGCGTGGAAACCAATACAAATGCAGAAAATACAACACAAGCAAGAACAACCACAAGAAATAGAAAGAGAAACCCGATTTTAGTTGTGTGTGTGTGTGTGGTCGTTGATGACTCAAGAAAACGCGCGCGAGCGAGCGCTGACTTCGCAATAGCAACATTGTTGTTGCTTTTTAATTTGCCAGACATAGGAGAGAGAGAAGAGAGTCACATATGATGTTGTTGTTGCAGACCTTCGCTCGGAAAGAAAGAGAGGACGCATATGAAAAATCCGCCTACGATGAAAATGGCCGGAAAATTCAGCATGCAATAAACTATTTTTCATCCGAAACTCGGTTTAGTAAAAATACGAAATAATTTGAAATGGGGCGGTAAAGATAAGGATAACGATAACGATAACGATAACGATAACGATAACGATAACGATAACGATAACGATAACGATAACGATAACGATAACGATAACGATAACGATAACGATAACGATAACGATAACGATAACGATAACGATAACGATAACGATAACGATAACGTGAACGTTAACGACGGATATGCTAGTAAAGTATATATATTCTTGATGAGCATCAACAACCGAGTCGATATAGCCGTCAGTCCGTCTGTCTGTATGAACGCACAGATCTCAGAGATGGTAAGAGATAGAGATCTGACATGACATATATGGTACATATTCTTCGTATACTTGCAGGCAGATCAAGTTTATTTTTAAATTTGTGCGACGCTACCTGTCGCCCCTGCAATTGGGAAGAATTGTTATATCTTCCACAGTTTTTTAGATAGATGGTTCGTACCTTGCAAAGATATTTAGCATAGCTCGCAAATAAGTGTTGACACTTTTTTCCATGCGTTCAGTCTCACTTAAAAACAGAAACATTCAAAACACACACGCTCTCTCACTGAGCAGAACACTTTTCTGCTCTGCTCTTGTGTTTTCTGTTTCGTTAGTTCGCTTGAGCAAAACCAACGAGTCTGTCTGCCAATAACAACTGAGAGAGACACTTTTGAGCGAGAGCTCACCAAACAACTGTTTTCAAATGAGCAGAACACTAAAAGTGTCAGCAAAAAGTGTTATTTGTGTGTATTGTGGTAGGCCAACTTGTTCTGTTTGTTTTGTTTGGCGGTGGGGTTGTGTATGTGCAATGTTTATATACATAGATATTATATAATATGTACATATGTACAAAATTAATTAATTATTAAAATTTAAAAATATTATTAAATTAAATGCGTTATAAGCTAGTTTATTTATGATTATTATTTATTAAGAATAAAGCTAAATAACTAACAAAAAATTTATTTTTACCGCACTTAGAGTGCTGCGGTTTTCATTTAAATTCATTTCATTTTATATTGATAGGTTAATAATAATAATTAATTTTTCCATAATGACGCTGATTATATTTACAAAGATCGTTGACAGAGAAACACACACACAGGCGCCACACACACATTTAAAGAAGACACTTTTTACGCGTGCTCTCGGCAAAACGGTCAGTGAAAGACACGAGCAAAACAGAAACGAAAAAAGCGGTCTTTGGTTGAGAGAAACAGATATTGAGCAAAACAGAATTGAAAGTGTCTTCTAGCAACCGCTGTTCGTTGTGTCTGTAACAGAACAGTTTTACACAGACACGCTAATAGTGTTAACAGTTTTTTGCGAGCTCTGATATTTAGTAATCAAGATTATTTATCGATTTGCCGAAGGAATGATAAAGATCGGATGAACTATACTCAAGTTATGACCTAAAGAAAGTTCGCTGCCGCAGCGCTGACTTGACAAGAAATGGTTCTGGCGCTTCCAGTTCATCCAGCTCCAATCATCCAGTTCACTTAACTAGTTCGCACATCACTAACAACTATTGATACTCGATAGTAACCGCCTATTTGTATATATATCTCTAGCTCATACACGCACACACCTCACTTTTTGCCATTTTGTAATATTCTTTCTTACCGGTAACACACCATCTGCAATAAACCAAAACCCAAACCAATAAGCATTTCCGAATAAACGACAAAAGTATCCGACTGACCAAAGAAGAAACACAAACGAATCAAACAAAAAAAAAACGCTCCGAGTACTATATGCGTTTATTCGTAAGCGAGCGAAAGAAAAACAATCAAAGAGTTTAAAAATTTATGCGTGAATTCAAAGAAGCCTCTTCTGACTATTTTAACTTTTGGTTAAATCTTGGCCAGGCTCTCGATGTTTAGTGCAAAAACATTAGGCAAGAGGTACCATCCATATGGTAGATGGGGTTTTCAATGTTAAAGTACTCAACAAATGTACAGACAAAGCTAATGCTCGAGACTAGCAAATAGGGCAAACGCATAACTTTATGATTACCTGACTATCACAACAAACAGGTGTGAAATCTTTTAGACAAAAGTTTAAACACCTGTTGGCTGAAGCGGCGTGTTTATAGTTAAATTCAATTTAACCCAACATGCTTAT
Source organism: Lordiphosa magnipectinata (assembly GCA_037044535.1). Classification (NCBI taxonomy): domain Eukaryota; kingdom Metazoa; phylum Arthropoda; class Insecta; order Diptera; family Drosophilidae; genus Lordiphosa; species Lordiphosa magnipectinata. Next base: position 87,697 of record JBAMBO010003837.1, read on the forward strand.
TCTATTTTTGAGCGCATTTGATTAAAGATAATAAGGTTCCTAGTATTGATTTGAGTAGTAGAGTAGATTGTAAATATTTTATTGATAACAAGTGAGAAAGTCGGTCAAGCCCGACTATAAGATACTCTGTACCAGTTAATGCCGTTGCTGGCATTTGCTCGCGCGTTATACGTGTTATACGCGTTATACGCTGTTATACGCTCATCTCTAAGTTTCTCTCTCTCCCCCACAGATTATGTTTGTTTGAAAACAGCGGTGGTTGGCAGGAAGGGGGGTGGTGTAATCGTTGGCCAGGAGTTTTTTTGTCTCTGGAACGCAGGAGCGCAGACATCCTAGCGGGACCCATTGATTTACTTGCTCTTTACGGGAATGTGGGGTGGTTGTTTGCTGCTGCCTCAACTGCACACTACACAATCTTTATTACAGAGTCCCTAAAGCCCTAATTTATATCGGCTTCAACCGGTCAATACAAAAAGGCTAAACGACTCGAACTTGCACGGAAGATTTCCACGATAGAAATAAAATCAAAGAGGAGAAAGGGAAAACGACGGAATAAGGAAAAGGGAAAACAAGTTTAATGGCTATTTTTTTTGTTCCGACAAGCGGTGTGGTTTAAGGAGACAAACGACCTACACCTTCTGTACCCAAATGTACGCAAATGGATTAGCGTTAGCAGATCCCCAAAAGTACAAGCTATATCATTTTTAAATTTTCGACCCCTTGACTCAGGAAATAACAATCTTTACACAAACATTTTCAAAATCAAATACAATTATATATTCTCCAATAATAACTTTTCAATCAGCAGAGACATCCGTAATTTATAAAATTTATTATCTATTTCTATCATTGTTATCCTATTAGGACAAAGGTAACTTCCTTTAAGTGTTATTATACTCTGTACCGAAGGTACATAGAGTATATTAAGTTTGTGCAAAAGTATGTAACAGGGAGAAGGAATCGTTTCCGACCCTATAAAGTATATATATTCTTGATCAGCATCAACAGCCAAGTCGATATAGCCATGTCCGTCTGTCCGTCTGTCTGTCTGTCCGTCCGTATGAACGAAGAGATCTCAGAGATGGTAAGAGATAGAGGTTTGACATGTATGGGACATATATTTCTTATACTTGCAGGCAGATCAAGTTTATTTTCAATTTTTGCCACGCCCCCTTCCGCCCCCGCAATTTGGAAAAAACTTCATATCTCCTACAGTTTTGGAGATAGATCGTTCGTTCCTTCTAGAGATACCTTGTAAACAAAATTATTTATCGATTTGCTGAAGGAATGATAAAGATCGGATGAACGATACTCAAGTTATGGGCAAAAAACGGTTAACACATTCGGCCAAATGTACATATTTTTGACAAGGCCTCCTATATACATTTTTTACACCCAATTTCTATGGCAGCTGTACTATTGTTGTCCTATCAAACTTGGTGGAATTATGTGAAAGCATAGAAAACTTATAAATACGAGGTTTGGGGACGATTGCGTTGAAGATAAACAAGTTTTTATCACTAAAACAACATTTTCGACCGATGTTTCCTATGGCAGCTATATGCTATAGTCATCCGATCCGGCCGGTTCCGACAAATGTGCAGCGTATTTGTACCAAAAGATTTCGTGCAAAGTTTGGTTAAGATAGCTTTTTAACTGACGGAGGAGATAGCATAGAAACAGACGGACAGACGGACATGTCTATATCAACTCATCTCGTCATGCTGATCAAGAATATATATACTTTATGTGGTCGGAGTTGCTTCCTTCTATGCGTTACAAACATCTCGACAATTTTAATATACCCTCTACAAGGGTATAAAAAGACGCGAATACGATGTGAGATAATCAAACAAAGATTTCATTTACATAAATTGGTTAGGCTCACTGTGCATTTGAAACACTGTGCATTATATAACATATGTTGGGGTGATATGTGTTTAACTTTTTAGATTTGGTGTTTTGTTTTGTACTTCTTGGATAAACTTTAGCGTTGGCGGACTTTCCTTGGCTTACTTTGCGCTTTTTATGCTTTGCTCACTCTCACACACACTCTTGAATGTAGTAATATTATTTGTTTCGTATCTTTGGCGCATTGAATTGCCAGTAAACTTCCATGAGAACAATTTACACATAAAAATATATATTGAATTTTACGATTTTAATTTGATTTTCATCGATTTTTCTGGACGTTTGTCCTTTTCATTCAATTGGTATTCTATTTCCTCTTTTTCACACTTGGGTTTCGTGTCACGATCACTATTTTCGGCTCAACTTCTACGCAACCACTATTAGGCACCCACTCTCGACCTCAACTTTGGGAAATGGCCCGATCAGCACCCGGGTTATTGTTGGACCGACTTTGATGAATGGTGCGGGACTTTTGCTGACAGCGGTCAGCCTCTCTGAAGTGGATGAAACTGCGCTGCTAAGGCTTTGCTGGCGTTGGCGACTCTGCGCTGCCTGCTCTAAGGCTTTGCTGCCGTGGGCTGAACCGTCGCTGGCCTGGACGATAACATTTCACGCGCAATTATATACTCGTAACCATCCAAAAATCTAACAGGAGAAGGTACAGGCACCTGGCCAAACGTGAATAAGTATTTTTGTTTGGAGTTTCTCGGAATTTCACAAAATTACCAACCTGTTTTCTGATAAACTCGATGTCAATTTGATTTCCCTTAAAAGGAATGCAAAAGCGATGAGGATGGCTTAGGAAAACTTGGATTAAGTTGTTTCTTTTGTTGACTTTGATCGCTCATAAAGAAAAGGAGGAAGCTAGTAGAAGGAAGTAGGCGGAAGTCTAGTTTGGCAGATGAATATATCGTATGCAACCCTGCCGATATCGATAGGTTAAGCTATCGTAGAGTTGTAACTTCGATAACCCCTGCCCTGTTTGGCGCGATATTGATCACTTTTAAATCTGTGATCTAAAAACCATGTTGAATCCCTTTTCTGTGGATTACTTACAAGGGTTTTAATTTATTTTTACTGTTCGTATATACGAGATGTGATTATATTTTGGGTTTTTATTTTTGTTTACATTTTCAATGGTCTTTGCGACCATTACAGTGGGTGGTGCCGGTTAAATTTTATTTGCTCATAACTTGTGTATCGTTCAACCGATCTTTATCATTCCATCAGTAAAACGATAAATAATTTTCATTACTAAATTTCTATAGAAGGTACGAATAACCTATCATCAATCTGTCATATCCTATCATCCTGTCCTGTCATCCTATCATATCAAACTGTGGGAGATATAAAGTTTTTTCCAAATTGCGGGGGCGGGAAGGGGCGTGGCAAAAATTGAAAATAAACTTGATCTGCCTGCAAGTATAATGAGTTTTTGTCCCATATATGTCAAACCACTATCTCTTACCATCTGTGAGATCTTTTCTTTCATACGGACGGACAGACGGGCGGACGGACAGACGGACATGGCTATATCGACTCGGCTGTTGATGCTGATCAAGAATATATATATATGCTTTATAGGGTCGGAGATGATTCCTTCTGGCTGTTACATACTTTTGCACAAACTGAATATACTCTGTGTACCTTTGGTACAGAGTATAATAACGTGACAAATTTCATAAGTTGACTGATGATAGTTATTTGATTGGCTTTTATTTGCAAAGAACGTATTCTAAATAAATTAATTATGTGTATATGGGGATTAGTGACCTGTTTTGATTTTAGTCAAAGTTTTACATCTGGCTGGCTCAAGGTCTATGGTTGAGTATAATTCTATATAAACAACACAAATCAACAGATATTAATTACAACATTTTGGAGTAGCAAATGGGTATGTCCGTACAATGATCGCTGTATCGAGAATAACCAAATTCTCTCATCAGCGGACTTGTTTTTGCTGTTCACAATTCAAACAAACTTACCCAATTGTTATTCCAAAATGTTGTAATTAATATCTGTTGATTTGTGTTGTTTATATAGAATTATACTCAACCTTAGACCTTGAGCTAGCCAGATGTAAAACTTTAAATTCATTACGTATTTTAAAGTCTTCAGTGTGTAAACAAAATATTCAAATACTAAAAAAGGGATTATCACTTCAGTCTTTTAAGAAGGGGAAAGTGTACTTGCTTGGGACTCAGATTAAATTGTTACTGACTGTAATGCGCTTAAAACGACACTGAACAATTTTTACAAGACTTTCAGTTTGAAATCGAGAAACGAAGATGAAACACGTCGATACTTTGCAAAATGTCCAATTATGCAGGAAGATGAAAACAGTTTACGCAAGCCAAAGAGAACATTGCACAGTAACAAGAAAAGATTTAAAAGTCACTCAACAATTCACGGAATCCAGATACCGAGTTCGACGTCAATCATTTCTTAGCTAAGTAGTATAAGTACTTAGGTTATTATTAGGTGAAAACTTGTTGTTATTATACTCTGTACGAAAGTTACAAAGAGTATATTCAGTTTGTGCAAAAGTATGTAACAGCCAAAAGGAATCATCTCCGACCTTATAAAGTATACATATTCTTGGTCAGCATCAACAGCCGAGTCGATACAGCGATGTCCGTCTGACTGTCTGTCCGTCTGTCCGTCCGTCCGTATGAACGAAGAGATCTCAGAGATGGTAAGAGATAGAGGTTTGACATGTATGGGACATGTATTTCTTATACTTGCAGGCAGATCAAGTTTATTTTCAATTTTTGCCACGCCCCCTCCCACCCCCGCAATTTAGAAAAAACGTCATATCTCCCACAGTTTTGATGATAGATTGTTTGTACCTTCTAGAGATATCTAGAGATCGGATTAACGATACTCAAGTAATGAGCAAAAAACGGCCAGTTAACATCCCTTACCCCCGCACCCATAACCCCAGCATTTCGTTCAACAGAGGCAATTTTAGTGAGAGAGAGAGAGAAAGAGAGAGAGAGAGAAACTTAGCAACTTGAGCAAATGCGAGCTGCGACATAGGGTACAGAGTATGTTAAAGTCGGGCTTGACCGACTTTCTTTCTAGTTTATTTTAAGTTAGTTACGAAATATTATTAGTTAAACTTTAAAGAACTACTACACAGAAAAAAAGATCACGATATTTAGTATCAATCTGGTATTTTTATACCCTTGTAGAGGGTATATTAAAATTGTCGAGATGTTTGTAACGCATAGAAGGAAGCATCTCCAACCACATAAAGCATATATTATATATTCTTGATCAGCATGACGAGCTGAGTTGATATAGCCATGTCCGTCTGTCCGTCCGTCCGTCTGTCCGTCTGTTTCTATGCTATCTCCTCCGTCAGTTTTAAAGCTATCTTAACCAAACTTTGCACGAAGTCTTTTGGTACAAATACGCTGCACATTTGTCGGAACCGGCTAGATCGGATGACTATTGCATATAGCTGCCATAGGAACCATCGGCCGAAAATCTTGTTTTAGTGAGAAAAACTTTTTTGTCTTCAACGCAAACGTCCACAAACCTCTTATTTATAAGTTTTCTATGCTTTCGCATAATTCCACCAAGTTTGATAGGACAACTATATAGTAGAGCTGGCATTGAAATAGGGTGTAGTAAATGTATATAGGAGGCCTTGTCAAAAATGTGTACATTTGGCCGAATGTACATATTTGTGTCTACTATTTTATATAAATCATACAAGCTACAAGGGTATAAAAGCTTCGGTCGAGCCGAAGTTAGCTTTCCTCTATTTTTTAGTATCGAATCGGCCTTCATCTGAAAAATATCCAGATGATATGTTCGTAAATATTACTTTGACATTTCGAACACTTCAAAGTAATATTTTTTCAGATCAACAATTTGATATGCTTTAATTTCAATGATATATTATTATAGTATTAAAGCTATATTTTCAAAATACCAGTAGGACATGGTTTTAGTATCAAAGAAATATTTTTAATATATCAAAAGGGTATTATTGTAGTACCAATGCTATATTATTATAATAGCAAAGCTATATTTTTATAATACATATTACAATTATAATGACAATTTTTTTTCTGGAAAAATCTGCTCTTTGTCGCTGGAAGAAATGTAATAATGGCGGTCGAAGTTAAGTCCACACTCTAGAAAAATTGTAAAATTAATATATTGAGATGAATAATTATTTCAATGCAAAACTTACCAATTAATTTTTCGTACACCAAATTGTCAATGTCAAGTTTTTCTAGCAGCTCAACGAGTTTTATATCTTCCATTTTAAACTGTAAAATTATACAAAATTAATAAATAAAAAATTAATATATTTAAACTCGCATTATTTTTTTTTGTGCATGTGTGCGAAATCTGTCCAAAGCAAAGGCTGAGCATGCGCTTTTTTGTTCTGCCCTTGAACGTCAAGCAGCACGCAAGCACACATACATATACATACATTCATGCATATGCAAACATGCGTACATACAAATGTATTTGCATATGCATGTATGTGTGCTTGTGTGCTGTTTGACGTTCAAGGAGAGAACAAAAAAAACCCATCGCGGACACAAAATATGTATACATACATATGTACATATTTAAACACGCACTTCTACAACACACTAAAACGGTAAATCCTCATACGTACCTACGTTGTGAAGTAATGTTAAAGTTTACAAATAATTTGGAAGAGTAGGCAAACGTGAAATTCGTTATATGAAAATTAGACATTACTTCACAACTGCGTAGAGAGCTCAATGTGAAAAAACACGCACATTATGTATGTATGAGTGTGTGTAATATAATCGTACTCACTATTAGCGACTGAATAAAGGCAATAGCCTTTTTACAATTTATGCAAGTACAACAACAGTACAACAAACCACACAAATGCCATTCACTTTTTATTCACTTTTACCGTTTACATTCCTTACATTCACCGCACTTTTTTTCACTTACCTTTCAAACGCGCCAGCACAGATCGAATGACGAAATTCGCAAGAAGAAGCTAGAAGTTCGCTGCAGACCCAACGCCAAATTCGAAACGTTCACGAAGAAAAACCGACCGGCACTCGTTTTCGCGCAATTACCATTGTTTTTGCTTTTTTCGAGATAGACTATTGCTGTCTCTTTTTGATTTGAGAAACTCTGTGTGTCTCTTTCTACTTTCAGAATTTCGATGTCTACTTTGATCTGAAATCATATCACTAGGGCATTTTTCATATCACTTTGATCACTTCACACTTCAATATAATATTTTTAGTATCAATGTAGTACTAAATGTTCATATTGATATTAAATAATTTCACTTTGATATGAAAATCTTGATATTACTGATATTATATTGAAATACACTGATCTTATTTTTTCTGTGTATTTTGTACTACTTCGACGAATGGTATGCTTTACGGATTCAAAAGTGTATCGTTACTGTAAATCTATATATTCATTCTCTAAGATCAGTTGCAAGTGGCTGCTCGTAGTGTGTGCGCCTACTGTGTGGAAAGCTTTTACTCGACTCCGCCTCTGAACAACTAATAAATACAAATTTTTCTTAACATTTTTACACAACCTGTCACCTTTAGCTGTTATTGGCAAACTTCTCAAACTTTGTGACAAGATTTGATTTGTGTCAAACTAAGTACTTTACCCAAAAGAATACTTTTTTGGAAACTGTTGAGTATATTTTTTATACCCTTGCAAAGGGTATTATAATTTTGCCAAGTTTGCAACGCTTAGAAATATTCATTTCCGACCCCATAAACAATATATATTCTTGATCAGGGCGACGAGCTGAGTCGATTGAGCTTTGTCCGTCCGTCTGTCCGTCTGTCTGTTTCTACGCAAACTAGTCTCTCAGTTTTAAAGCTATCGAGAGCAACGTCTTCTTTTTACTGCACGCTGCTAATATGTCGGAACCGACCGGATCGGATGACTATATCTTATAGCCGCCATAGGAACAATCGGTCAAAAAATGGGTCTTAGTGAGAATAACTTTTTTGTTTTTAATGTTAGCTTTCTTAAACTCGGCCATTAATAATATTAAAGGCTTTCAGACAGATTTGCAAATTTAGGTCAAGATCGGATGACTATCTTATAGCTGCCATAAAAACCATCGGTCGGAAAATGGGTCTTACTGAGAAAAACTTTTTGTTTTCAATGTAAGTGTCCCTAAACTCGTCCATTAATAATATTATATGCTTTCAAAAAGATTTGCAAACTTTGGTCAAAATCTTATGACTATATCTTATAGCTGCCTTAGGACCGATCGGTCGGAAAATGGGTCTTAGGGAAAATAACTTTTTAATTTTCAAGTAAATCGTTTTTAAGGTCGGTGATTCTTAATATTACACGCTTTCAAACAAATTTGAAAAAGTTGATCGACATCGGGTGACTATATCTTATGGTTGCCATAGGACAGATCGGTCGAAAATAGTTCTTAGTAAGAATTTTTTTTTGTTTTTAATGTTAGCGTCTTTAAACTCACTGATTACTTATTCTGTATGCTTTCAAATATTTTCGCTAAATTTGGTCGAAATCGGATGACTATATCTAAAGGCTGCCCGATCGGTCGGAAAATGAGTCTTAGTGAGAATAACTTTTTTGTTTTAAATTTTATCGTTCTTAAGCTCGGCGATTTTTTTATTTTGATATGTTTTCAAATAGATTTGCGAAATTTGGTCGAAATCAGACGATTATCTGTCGGAAAATGGACTTTAGTTAGAAAAATTTTTGATTTTTATGTAAGCGTTCTTAATCTCTGACATTTCAAAAAAGGCATTTGCAAGGGTATAAAAACTTCGGCACAGACGAAGTTAGCTTGGCCTTCTCGTTTTTTCTTTATTGCACCAATAATAAAGTTGATATCTAAAATACTAACATGATATTTTCGAGGATATCAAATTGATACTAACTTGTATCAGCCTGACACTTGTAAGCATGACCAAGTGCGGCAAGACATGTATCGTGTCCAAGTAAAAGGTATTTGAACGCCTGCGTCTGTGATTAACCCCCTGAATAAATATGTGCCAGACATAAGCCGCGTACGAAAGCTTAGACAATGGCTGCCATAGCGGCAAGGACAAGAAACTATTGGCCAGACCGCCATGGCTCTGAAGGCAGGCAAACACTATCCAGCTTAAGACCATGGGCGAGCCCATCCGTGTAAGTGTGTAATACAGAGTACAGAGCATCTTCCCAGGTTGACAAAGCGGGCTTGCTCCATTTGGATGAGGGATACAGCGCGAATAGACAGGTGAATATCATGGCCAAGCAAAGCAACCAGCCTAACCAAACATAGAGTCGTCGCATATGAATGTTTTTCTCATTGTTAATGTGTAGAAAGTAGCCAAAAAGCAGACCAATTAACCAAGGAGCCGCATGCGTATGTGTGGAATAGTGCACAGAGAAAAAAATTGATATAAAATGGCACTCAATTCGACATTTTTTCATATCAATTTTACTCTGATACGAACGACGACTTTTCACGAACGACTTTCTTTTCAAGCCAATAGCTCATTTGGTCGACTTGCACTAATTTTGTTGATTCTCAAATTTTGAGCTCAGTAAAATGCATATCTCAATATTATCGACCTACACATTAAATTTAAAGTTCAAAGCTTAAATAATTTCTGAGATAAAGATCTGAGTTACTTTTGAACCGTTTCAGTACGATTCAAAACCGTTCTCGAATTAGTAGCATGTTTAACTTCATATTTACATATTATTGTGAGGGTACTCAAGCGCTGGTACAGTTAAAAAACACGTTGTCAACAACATTTGGCGCCATATATTTAGCAAAATTCAAGATATGGTGAATTCCGCTTTTTATTTTTGGACAGCAATTGCGCTAATTTGGTTACAATTGTCAGCCGTTTCCAAAAGAACTAACCGAAAAAATGAAGTGGACGATAATGAGAGATGAACGTATTTTAATGAACTTGACGTTTCTCATTAACGACAACAAATCGAAGCAATTGATCAAGCAATTAAAATTAAAAAGAAATAATTCTCAAAACCAAGCTTTTTAGTTTTAGCACAAGGTTTGATGCTTAATACAATACATTTAATAGAAGTAATCGGAAGCCCAGCGCCATAACTGTTTTATTGGGTTAGGTAGAGGGTTACCGGAAGAGAAGGCATGTCTTCCACTTAATGAGCTGCCAATTTGGCAATTGATGTTTTGATGTCATTGCAGTTGGCTGGGCCGAGGCAATGGTTTTGTTTTAGCTCATTCTTTTGATTTGTTTAATTTTTTGTTTGTTTGCTTGGCACCCCAAACTTCCGTGAAGGAAAAAAATATTGAACCTTTTGCCATTTGCGTGTTAATTGCGCTTGTCATTTACATAAATATTCATTTTATTTCAATTCGGTTCAGTTCCCTTACTTTTTCTGAAATGTTTCACATCAAAGTCGTTTGCGAGCTTCAATAGGTTGGCTAATAAAAATATTTATGCAAATGAATTCCTTTTTGTTCACACAGTTGCTGGCGTCAATTGTGCTCAGCCAGGCGCCTTGATGTATGCAAAGCAATTGATTATTGCTATTAGTGTTTTTTTTTTGTATTTGTGCATGCAATTTCTCAGCATGTAGAAAATATCCTGCAGAGGAATTAATCAATTTTTGATTATATTCACAAAATATCCAATATTAATTTGGCACATCCAATATCAATTTGCAATTTAAGAAGGTTTGCGTTGTGATGTTAAAAAATATTCTTTATTTTGAAGTATGTATTACATGTAAAAAAAATTTTAAAGGATTGGTTTTTCTCAAGTTTGCAGTATTGTGAAAAATTTGTTACAAATTTATTTTTTAAAGTATTGTTCACCGCAAGCCACTACTTTTTCCCATCTTTCTTGCCATTTTTGGATGGTTCCACGTCTGTTCAACACAAAACAATAAAACACAGTACAATTTTAACACTAAGAAATAGAACACATAACAAATTTCAACAATTTCCAATTTCAGTCGAACTCGAGTGTAGTATACTCCGTACCTTCGAAAGTGTATGCACATTTGTAAGTACACTTGCATTTTATTTACTATCATAGCTTATTTACTAATAAAATTAATCGTTACTCGTTGGTAGTGTTGAATTTTAATGTTTTGAAATGTTTAATTGACTTTAAATTGCGATTCAGGTAAATTGTTTTTAGAAAAAAATCGCGAGATTTTTCCCAACTTGCATTTTTTTTTACTATCACCACTAATTTACTAAAAAAAAATCATCGTTACTCGATGTTTGTGTTTAATTTGTAATGTGTTGAAATGACGTATGCTGAATTGACAACCACTTTTTACAAAAAAAAATTTACCTGCCGCTCATATCCCTGATAAGGTTGGTACTACACACTTGCATTTTATTTACTATCTCCACTTATTAAATTTAAATGTGGTTGTGTTGAATTGACGTAGCGTTGAATTGTTGTGTTTGCTGAAATGGCTTTGTGATATATGTGTAGATGTGTGTTGAAATTGTATTGTGTTAGATTTCTTCGTGTTTTTTTTGTTTTGTGTTGAGTTGGCTTGTGTTGAATTGTTGTGTTAGGTGAAATGACTCTGTGTTATAAAGACGAGTATTAAAATTGTTCTGTGATGTGTTTGTTTTGTGTTGAATTTGTTTGTGTTGAGCTGACGAATTGTTGAATTGCTGTGTTGAGTGAAATGACTGTGTGTTTTATAGACGTCTCACCTTTTCGGATACCATCTCGAAAAAACGATGCGTCTTTTGATGCGATCCACTAATCGAACCAATTTTGGAGTTCTTCAACCGAGCGAAAGTGCTGATCCTCAAAAGAATGCGTCATCAACGAAAGCAAAAAGTAATCGAAAGGTGCTATTCCCTTCCAGCGTGTCAAGGTATGTTTTGACCGGTTGCGCAACAAGTGGCCGATGGTTATCATGTTACAAAATTTCTTTGTAGGGCCTTTGCTTATATTCTGACCGCTTATGCTTCAATGCTCAAACACGCTCTACAGGTCCCACAAAATAAAGAGCTTGACCCTATCATCGTGAATATTCGGCTGTGTCGTCGATTTTGGCGTATGGCTCGTATGATTTTAAAAGCTTAAAGCATGTTCTCCGTAAGCTTCTTGCAGCATTTGATGTCCTTCAGCTGAATTTTCCTTTAAATGAAACTTAAAGTAAACGTAAACTTTCCCGCAAATTGTGTTTTGTTGGCACAAAAGCTGACATTTTTGGAGCACACAAAAATACTTCAGCGAAACGACACGTACTCAACAAAAAATATAATGATTAAGCTTCAAAATGAAGTTGGTTGCAACATTGTCCGTTTCGATTTAATACTAGTGACGTCATCTCTTAAAAATCCGCACAATCCGTCTCATGAAGCCGTTTGGCACTTTAAGTTCATAAAGTGCTGCGTAAAATGTTTTCGATCGCAACCATCAATTGAATTGTCTTTTGGCGAAATTCTTAGTCGGAGTTCTCATATGATTTGGCTATGAAAAAACGTCTGGTAGCTCTAAGTTGTCTGAGTTCACATAAAAGTTGGCTGTAAATATACTCAGGAAGTTATGAGCTGCCTGTCCATTAACTCATGTGAGAAATTCGGATAGGTTATTTCTCATATTTGAGCAACTCATATGAGAATTTAAACAAGTAAAATAACAGCTATAGATGATACAGTGCAATATGCTTAATTGACAGCTAGATGTTCGTGCCTGTCGAATAATAACAGGTAACAACTTATTTTTCTTTCTTGTGCAGGTCCCTCGTGTATATCTCATAGCCCGACTGACTGAATGACTGACATATCAGCACACAGGACAAACCGGTTCATCCCATCGACTTTTCGCCCGGATTGTAAGCACAGTATGCGAAATACACTTCTGATTAAGTGCTTCGATGCAAGTGTGGCGTCCGAAACTCGGCTTATATAGGGCAAATTGAAAAGAAGTGTTGGATGTCCTCTCGCTCTCTCAGATTGCAAAGGCTACCTGTGCCGGTGTGGTGTTGCATTTCTGAAGGTGTTGCATTTGAGAAGGTAGCATCTACGATTACATACAGTTAATAACAAATATTCTTGTTTAGCATGACGAGCTGAGTTCATTTAGCCATGTCCGTCTCTCCGTCCGTCTGTTCAATGCTTCCACCTCCGTCTAGGGGTATTTTTGACTTTGAGTAACTTTAACTTTTGAAACGGGAAAATGAATTTAAGATCGCCTTAGGATATCTAAATGCCGGTCAAAAATGTAATACGCACAGATTTTGATTTCGCTGCTCATCTACTCTACTTCCAACAGTAATATGAAACTTTTGGGGTCGATGGGTAGCATGGTACAAATTCAGGACTCGACCTATCGTACTTAAAAGTAAAATAATCTATATTAATTATCTAAAAAATTGATACCATATACAATCGTTGTACTGTTGCACTGTGATGAGTTTTTCATTGATTTATGTGACATTTAACACGATTTTAATTTATTTTTCGATTTATGTGATAGCGAATAAATTCAGTTTCAACAATTTTTCATATTGACTAATTCAATGTACAGCTACGACTGTGCTCTGGCCTGCAATTAATAAATATTCCGATTTCATTATTTATGTTTTATATTTGCAAGCCAGGAAATGGAATTTGCGTGTAGAATTTAAAGAGTGTAGAAACTGCAATTGCCGCAGCCAATTAAACAACAACAAAGAAATGACAATTAATTGGAACAAAATCAGAATGAATATTAAACCAGGGACTGCGTGACAGCTAGGCTTACATTAACATACTTAGAGTAAAATAAATAAATAAATAAATATTTAACAATTAAGATTTAGTTTACGACTATTTACAGTTCAGTTTAACAAAGGAATTGCTGACTTAAGAATGTGCTCGTTCTTGCAGTCCGGAACCAGTCCTGGCCACTTCAATGGTTCTACATCTTGCACTGTGCATACACAGCTCGACAATCCTTTTGATCCTGGCCATCGCGCGCTGCCTGTATGAGTCGATAAAAGCGACGCACTGCCTCATTCGCATGCGTCACTGGCTCCAGCTCGCTGGTGTCGCTGCAAGAGACAAGAATAAGAAAGTTTTCTCAAGTTTTTGCCAAATTTAATTAACAGTTTGCGCAGCTCTTTTTGCTGTTATCCTGGCTGCGGGCCAAAATCAATGAGCGTTTTTGTTAACTGCTAGGATGTTGGCTAATTAACTTGGCCATTGCAACAACGCACGAAAGTTTACGGCATTCCTTGCTTTGACTTAATTTCGTGCACAAGAACCTTTTTGTGTGCGTGGCAGACAACAAAAAAATATTGTTGAACGCCTTTTCAACTATTCAGGCGTAACTTATTCTGAGTAGCGACCCAAGGCCTAATGGAGCGTAGGAAGACAAAGTGAGGGCAAAAAACAAATGTATTATACTTCGAGCTTTGAGGAAGAATATTTGGAATTGGTCCATCACTTGGCAAACAACGCATAACTCAGGGATTTCATCAACAATTCATGTCACTCAAAGGGATGTTGCGTATTTAACACCAAGGCTGCAAGCCTCTAAAATTTTGCGGAAGGTTCGGTCCGGGGGTTCGAACCCGTTGTAAAGTCTTAGGTTCGGTTCGAGGACCGGTTCCTGCAACGCCTGAACCCAAGGTTTCGGTTCGAACCTCAGTTCGCTTGAACATAAAAGAATGCTTCCGATTCAATAATACTTACTGAGCACATAATAGAAGAACGTTCATCGAGGCACTTAGATAGTAATAAATTGACATCGGACTTAATGCACTTTTTTAAATGAAGGTTGATTGAGGTGAAAATTTGAATTTATACTAATTAAATAACCCACTTTCCATTGGAAACTGCATATTCAATATATGCAAATTTTGCATATTTTACATATGTAAAATATGTAAACAAATATGCAATAAATATGTAAAATATGTAATTGTATAAAAAATGTCTAAATGTCTAAACGACGGCTAGAGTACACGGGTAAATAAAGATGTGGAACAAATGGTCAAAAAATCGCGAAATTTAAAAAATTCTCATTTGAATTTAGATTATCATAAAGAGGGGTAAACCGGCGGGTAAATAGGAGGAGTAGATCAAATGGTCAATTAAATCGCGAAATTTGCAAAATTTTCAAACGACCTAAGATAACTATGAAGGTTGGATGGATGGCAATTGAAGACGCGTATATTAGATGCTTAAACCAAAAACCGCGAAATTTGTCAAATTTTACGAAAGCGCAGCAAATTTTATAGGCGCTCGGAAACTCCAGAATTATATATTAATCCCTTCCTGTCATGTGGATGCTGAGAATATACCTCTCCCGCACAACTACATTGTGAACTTTGGGTCTAGGGATATTTCCGTCCCGCGCCCATTTCTAGTAAATATATGAGGATTTTGCATTTCACAGAAATTCCGAAATTTAAAGCGACAATATCTCTTTATAAAACTCCCACACCTTGATGAGGCAACTTGACCTCATGGCAGCAATTCTTCAATTAATATTCAATTCAAATTTGGTTTCCCTTTTTTTCCCCACCCCCTCTTCCACTGTTCCTCACTCTCAGCCCACTGTTCCCCCCTCTTCACTCTCTTCGTCCACTCTTCATCCCCTCTTCATCCCCTCTTCACCTCCCCATTTCCCCTCTTTCCCGCCCCACCCCTTCTCCATCCCACTCCAGACACCCGCAAACACACAACCCACCTGCAGCATGCACAGTCACACACTTCATAAAATTATATCGGGTATGGCGCTCAGCCAACATTTTTATACTCTGTACCGAAGGTACATAGAGTATATTGAGTTTGTGCAAAAGTATGTAACAGGGAGAAGGAATCGTTTCCGACCCTATAAAGTATATATATTCTTGATCAGCATCAACAGCCGATTCGATATAGCCATGTCCGTCTGTTCGTCTGTCTGTGTGTCCGTCCGTCCGTATGAACGAAGAGATCTCAGAGATGGTAAGAGATAGAGGTTTGACATGTATGGGGCATATATTTCTTATACTTGCAGGCAGATCAAGTTTATTTTTAATTTTTGACACGCCCCCTCCCGCCCCCGCAAATTGGTTTTGAAGATAGATCGTTCGTACCTTCTAGAGATACCTTGTAAATTATTTATCGATTTGCTGAAGGAATGATAAAGATCAGATGAACGATACTCAAGTTATAAGCAAAAAACGGCCAGTAAACACCCCCCACCCCCCCACCCGTCGCTACAGCATTCTATTGAACGGCAATCTTAGTGAGGAGAGAGAGAGAGAGAGAGAGAGAGAGAGAGAGAGTGAAACTTAGAGATGAGCGCGTATAACTCGTGAGCAAATGCGAGCTGCGACGTTAAGGTTACAGAGTATGTTATAGTCGGGCTTGACCGACTTTCTTTCTTGTTAACTAGGCGCTGTTGCATAGAGCGCGAGAGAGAGTATACGACACACATTCACTCAAATAAGGTATGCGTGTAGAACAAAAAACCCATGCAGTAACAACAATAACAGAAATATCGTGAGAACATTTGAGAGCGTAACTCTTATCCCTTTGCGACTGTTGTTGGTTTCATTTATGTATGGAGACAATAGATACCAGTTACAGAGAAAATAGAGAGTTATATCCCAGACAGACAACGTTGTCTTTCTGTATTTCAAAACAGTTTTATTCCAATTCTTTTAGCCATTTTTGAATCAAACATGTTTTTTTATCGCGTATTTTCGGCATTTTAATTAATTAAAAGTTGTATTGATGAAGTTGATTTTCAAAGTGAAACGGACTTGCAAAAAATCAGAAAATGGTGAGCACAGAATCACAAAAATAACACTTTAACCCTGGCCTATTAGGATTATAATGTATCTGAAATATGTCATTTCATAAAAAAATAGGTTTCTTACATATTTTGAATATTTTGCATATTTTTCATGCAAATATGCAATTTATGCAAAATGGTTTTAACCGGACTTAGATCGTTTTTCAATAAAAATAAGATGTGTGCAATCAGAACTTAAATCGGACATGCGGTTCAAAATATGCAAATATGTAAAATCCGATGTCTAGTAATAAACAATGCTTTGCTGAAGATTTTAGAATAAATGCTAGAAACGAAAAGCAAGCGTAATAATGGCTGCAGCAAATTACACATACATTGAGCTACGTTCCATTCAGATGATTTAAGGTGGAGTTTTTTTAAAGAACCCTGAATGCAAAAATCTTAAAGAGTTACTAAACATTCGCACATTTTGTAGATTGCGTTCCATCGCGTTACACAGTCTAGCATGGGTTTTTTCAATTTTTCTACATGCAATAGATTTCATATTGTGTGAGAGCGGAGATTTTGAACAAATTCCCTAAAATTGTGTTGAAGCCGATAGTATTAATAACTGGCAAGTATAAAGACACTACCATTGAAAACAGAAAAACTTTTCTCACTATAACTACTTTTCCGACCGATAGTTCCTATGGCAGCTGTATGCTATAGTCATCCGATTTGGATCAAGCTTTGAAGAATTGTGTGGTAGCTTATAATATTGATCAATAGCAAGTTTGGGAGCGATATCATTAAAACCAATAAAGTTTTTCCTACTAAGACTTTTTGTCAGAGTTACACAGAAAAAAATTTATCGGTAAATTCAACCAATTCTGCTGTTAAAATGCTCCAACCCATAATTTGGGATTGAACTTACCGCTAGGTACAGTAAAAGAGGCGTAAACACATATCGTAGTAATGACTACGGGAAAGCACAGTAGATTTCAACCAGAAAAGTTATTTAAACCATGTTTACTGTAAAACTCATAGGTGTAACACAGCACCAGTACAAATAGCACAAACACCACATACCACAGTGCAAATACCAATTTGCTAATTCTGAAAAACATCGAATTATTAAAAATTTCATAAAAAATTTTCTTACTCTGGGGTGACTTTTGAACTCGGGGCCCATGTACTGAAGAACACGATTTACACGCCATCTCAACTGGCACGGCTGCAGCGCGCTCATTTGGCAACGCTTCTAAAATGTTACCTTTATTGAATCTGCCCATAAGTAAACACTCATAATTTCTAGAACGTCGCATAAAAAGGGGTCCACTTGTAATTCTCAAGTTCGAATACACTGATAAATAATATAAATACTGCAACTAAATTCAGCGCATCAAGAGTACTATTTTAATGGTAGCTTTTACTGACGACCCAGTAAACCAGAAAATAACAACAAAATATATTATCTATTGTTACGTGAGAGGTATTATTTCAATGGAACAATGTTACTGCAAATCGCAGTTTCAAAATCAACAACAAATCAAAACACAGAAATTACGCTATATTTACTATTTGTAATTTATACCAAAAATTCAGTTAACAAAACAAGAACAAATTACATGAAACAATATTTCGCAGTAAAATTTACTTTAAGAATGGGTAGATTTAACCAACGAAAATTTTTTCTGTGTATCTTTTGTATGGCAGCTGTACTATAGAGTAGTCCGATTTTGATCAAACTTGGTGGAATTCTGTGAAAGCATAGAAAACTTATAAATACGAGCTTTGGGGCCATTTGCGTTGAAAACAAATACGTTTTCCTCACTAAAACTAGTTTTTCGACCGATCTTTCCTATGGCAGCATCCGATCCGGACTTTGTGCAAGGTTTAGTTAAGGTAGCTTTAAAACTGACGGAGGAGATGGCATAGAAACAGACAGACAGAAGGGACGGGACAGATGGACATGGCTATATCCACTTAGTTCGTCATACTGATCAAGAATAAAATACTTTATGTGGTCGGAGATGCTTGCTTCAATGTGTTACAAACATCTGGATAATTTTAATATTCCCACTGCAAGTGTATAAAAACTATTAGGGTTAAGCCCTCTCTGAAGTATTAAATAATCTAAATGAATTTCGGTTATCTTTTTTGCTCATAACTTGTGTATCGTTCATCCGATCTTTAACATTCCTTCAGCAAATCGATAAATAACGGACAGACGGACATGGCTATATCGACAGGCAGTTGATGCTGATCAAGAATATATATACTTTATAGGGTCGGAAATGATTCTTTCTCCCTGTTACTTGGTATACTTAATATACTCTGTGTACTTTTGGTACAGAGTATAAAAAACAAAGGACAATCGGATTAGTTTGCACGTGAATGCTTTATATTTCATACGATATACTTTAAAGGGTCTGGACCGATAAGGGAAGCGGTGCGGTCCAAAGTCGGGAATTTTGAAATTTCCTTTATAATTGAATAGATTAGTTCAAAACAAACTGATCTGGCCCAATGTTGTTTTATTTTTATGCCATGTCCTTGAGATATCGTAAAAAATCCTTTTTCCATAAACCTTTGTCCAAATTGTCAAAACACGCAGTGAAAGCGCGGGAATTAGTGAACCGCCGCGACGGTGAAATTTCTGCCAAAATTAAAAACTACAGCTAATACGGGCACAAGAACTGAAAATGGAAAATTTTCTAAATACTCGGTTTTAGAATTTTAGTACAAGTCCTCCTGGACTACTACCAATACTATTTAAAACTTTAAACGCGTGTATCTAAAAACCGCATTTTTTAAGTTGGATGAAAACCTAATACAGACAATTTTCAACCGATTCACATGAAATTTTGAGAATGTTTTTTTTATACATTGGTTCATTTGTTATAAACAATTATCTAATAATTTTTTAAGCTAGTTTTTCACTTTACACTTTGGGAGTGCTCCATTTAGTCTACTACTGACTATAAAATTACCATCTACTATGCCGACACGCACTCGAAACTGAAGTCTTTTTTCCAGTAACCTATTTATTTTAATTAATTTCAGCAACCTGAGACCAAGGCTTGTCTTCTCCTTTATAATTGTTCCCTGTTGTCTGTTGGGTATTCAATTAATGACTTGTCATTCGCATAACGACTCATAAATCACACAAAAGCATGCCGCTGTCACCATTTTTCCCATTTCCAACAGCCTAAATGTCAACCAACTTATCAGCAAAACAGACACGGCCCACAATTTTGCACCCATTGTTCGCACGCGAAGAAAATGAGATGATAAATACGAATTTATCTGGTCTGTGACATGCTCGAGCGACTCTGACGGAGTGGCCGAGTGTCAGTGTCTTGGGGGTGGAACAACAACAAGTACACATAAAGGTGATCTTTGACGCCGCTTGCGGTGGTTCCGCTTGGCTGGTCATGTGCAATGCGTTAGTTCAATTAGACGACGGCCAACGCGCTGTGACAAAGTGCAGCGCAGAGCTTGGCTTTCTTTTCACGCTTTTGCCTATTAATTGAAAAATAGTGACGCAGTTTTCACCCAGTGAAAATGCTCTCAAGTTCAACGATTTGACTTAAGAATTTATCATGGCTTGACACCGTTTATGTGCTTGACATCACAATTAGAGACGCGCTGTAACTATTAGAGCGCAAAATGGCCAAAGAATCAATGTTATTGCCGCTGACAGCTGCTCGTATGAGCAAGTAAGGCAGACTAGACCTGCGAAGGCGGAAAAAAGAATGCACTTTTTTAGACTCTTGTAACACCATAGAAGTTAAGTAGAATAGAATTAGAATAAGGGAAACTGTGAGCGAAAAAACTAATATAATTATATATTTTCGCGATCAATTCCAATACCCAATTGAAGTTAAGCTGAATTATGTTGACACGATTAGAAGAGATAAATAGATGAAAGCTAACTTCGGCGCGGCATCGGTCGAGTCAACACCTTGGAGCGGCAGTTTAACAAGTAAGTACCAACTACCCCAACCAAGGGATCTTGTGCGATTTTCGAATCGGTACCTGTGTCTGGATGGGATTCCCGGTTGAATAGCACCGTCGCTCCCCCAATCCGACTCCCAGCGCTCGATCTCCTAACCGGCGGCGGGTAAGCCTCATGCTGTACGAGTTTAGAATCGGCAAAGCAAGGCTTGGAACGACTCCCGGTCTCTGAGATGGCTCCCACTGGCAAGGTTGGAGACGAACGGAATCGGCCCCGGCTCGATTTACTAAGATCGACGCACTGCATTCGGAATAGAGACATCACGACACGCGAGCAAAACGACTCAGACTTCAAGTATTAAGATAAGCCTCGGAGAGAAGCCTCAATAAAGAAGCCAAGATTCACGACAGGCGGAACCTATTTATTTGGGCGTTTGAACGATTTCAGCAAACAAAGGAACCAAGTGTCCCAGAATCAAATAATATCTTTGAGAAGTCCTGCCAACGGCGAGCTACATCCGTGCCACGAAAAGTGGGCGTTACAATTTCAGTATTGTCAATCATTCCAATTTCAAGGCTGTGAACAAAGACATGTGTATTAAGTCGCATCAATAATATCGGGGAGTCAGCAGAGAATCTTTGATTACGTTCAACCAATTAAAATCTCAGTATTCTCTGTTTCTGCTTTCTGAGTCGCGATGCGTCGGTAGCGGCCGAAGAAAAAACCAAAGCAAAAAAAAAGCTTTTGAAAGCTCTCTGCCCGATTAATGTATATCACGGGCCGGCCAAACACACATGCTCATTTTGGCGTTGCGTGTGCGTGTTTAGCCATTTAAAACATTTTCGTTGTTGCAAACGAGAACAGTATAAGCTCGTATAGCGCTGTTGTATACACATCAGATAGGGAGGCGCCGGACTCTGATGTATATGCATATGCATATTTTTTTCAGTTGCCAGTGGCAGCTTCTCTGCTCTCATTACCGACCCCTGCGCTATTCAAATTAAGGACTACTTACCGACTTAGTTCAGCGGAAATGAAATTACTATACGGACTGTATTTGCCCGGATCCTTGTACATCTCGCACACCGTCCGGTCCTTGCACAATTCGTTTTTCACGCCCATTTGCTCAATAATCTTATCGATTTTCAGCAATATGGGACTATAGAATGGATCATAGTTGAGCGGATAAAGGGGCTGCAATCGGATGAGAAACAATGAACAGATTAATAGTCATGAAAGCAGATTAATTGTATTAGGCTCCAGTTGCAGACCTGTCCATCCTGTACGAATGGTTGATGATCCAGTATTTTTTGCTGCTGTTGTATCAATCTCTGCTCGGCCTGTATGCGTATGGCCTCCTTCAGTTCGGGCTGTGAGCAAAAAAAAAAAATAATTAAGAGTGGGACAGGCTTTGTTAGTTACGAAAAGGTTGTGCTGGACATTAAGTCTGCGGCTGACAGCAAATTTGGCCGGCAGAAAGCCACTGGCATACTTTCTCGACAGGTTGTCATAGTTCGGGTCTTTCGAAACGTGTGTGCACTCATTTAATTAAAACCAACTGCGGGTGATTTTGCAATTTTGCTGCTTGGTGCGGTTGCAAATGGCAAAGTGCATTTTAATTATGGTTTAGTTGACATGCCGACAGTCTTAAAACTAAGCCCACATGGCACCTGGTAGGGCACTTGAGAGTGAAAACTGTCTGAGGCCCTGCAATTTGCAGTATAAGCTCTTAAAGAAACAACATGCCTACTAAAAGCAAAGACCCGGCGACCGTAAACAGATACTAAACAAACAAATTGAGAAGAAACTATTTGCTATTAGAGGAAAGTGTCAATAGATGCGGCCGTGGCCAGAGCTGGTCTAGACGTTTATTTGCCTTGGCTTGGGACTGGGTAAGTGAAACTGCAAGAGGCTGATTGATTGTGTTGCGGCACAGCTGTGCAATATGGCCTCATCCCATATCGCAGTTAGCCCAACGAACTAGAGAAAAGCTATTCGAAATTAGCTTAAGAGAAAAACATGTGAAATTTATTTTCTTTTGACTGTAATTGAGTTCAATCAATACATGCCATTTATGTTGGCCATAATTGAATTGAAGCCGCACTTTGTGTTTAAAATTATTTTCAACATTTTATAATAATATTGATTAGAAGTGGTTGGCGAACTTTAACTAAAAGGAAAGTTTCAGTATTATGTGCTCTAATTGGATTAAGCAGCAGCTTTTTGATTAGTCTAAAGGAAAGCTTAATGCAATTGCTAAAAAAGAGGATAAGGTGATTCAGTTGAGAATAAAGTTCAATCGACTTAGCTTAAGAATGAGTATAGCGAATCAGTAAAAGATGAAACGAGAGCGTAAGTTAAAGTTATTCAGGGGAAAAAATATTTAATAGCCTTCCTGTGTTCTTGTGGGGGGAAAGACGAAAAGTATGCAACATTGTTCTAACTCGGCTATTTGTTATTCGATCTTTCAGGGATTATAGATATAGCAAATAAAAATGTAAGTCTTAAATTTGAGATCGATATCTTAAAAATTGTGGGAATTATTCAACGTTTTTTTTTAATGTAGGAGCGGAAGTGGGAGTGGCAAATATTTAAAAAAAACTTGATCAACGAGCAGACAATAGAGGTCTTTATTTCAAATTTGATTTAAGATGAGATCTAGGTGTTCATACAGACAAACGGACAGGGCTATATCGACTCGGCTGATGGTGCTGGTCAAGAATATATATATACTTTATATGGTCGGAAATGTTTCCTTCTGCCTGTTACATACAAACGTGCAAATGCACGAATTTAGAATACCATTTTTACTCAACAAGTAAAGGGCGTAAAAAGAATTTTGACGGACTGAGGCCCACACACTAAAATTAATATTTTCCATATAATTTCTCTCCGATTTGACCCATATTAACGGAATTTCATATCGTTATTACATTTTAAGTATCATTCTGAAGCTGTTCAATTGCAATTCATGAAAATGATTTTATTTTGGACCTGACAGATATTGTTTTTAAGCCAAACGACATGAAAAATTTATATATTCGAAATGTTCATTTTAACATGTGAATATGAAAATGAATTTGATTTTGTTGTCACTACACACAAAAGAGAGAAAAGATCTCTCAGGCTAAATAAATATACAAATTTTTCTGACAGCTTTGCAGTTATAGGAGGTTTTTTGCACTAACCGTTACTAGTTATAGCACTTTTAACATGAGAAGGCAGCTGCTGAATAGAAGTTGATGTGTGAAGTCAATTGAAGAGACTACGACAGCGAGCAGCTTACATTGTAATGCTGTTTGTGTCCTGTTTTCAAAGTTGTATGCAACCTAATGACCTCGAGCCGGCTTGCAGGTTTAATAATCAAAAAGGTCGTTAAAGAAGTAGCTTGGAGTTCTTGTGAGATGATTTTTTTGGGACCAAAATGAGTTTAAAAATTGAGCTAAAGTCAATCTCAGTAATTTTTGATGCAATCCTTTTTTGGATCGAATGTAGTTCGAGTATCGAGCTCAATTTAATCTCGGGTATTCTTGACCAACCCAAAGGAAATTTAACATAGAAGCACAATCTCTCTTTTCTGAGTGATGTTAACTCCATTGTGACAAAGAGATTCTTCACTGTGACAACAAAATCTGTTACTCAAAATTATTGTCGACATAGGAAAACACGGTCGGACATTGTCAAAAAATAGCTCAGAGAATCAAAAAATAACTCAAAGAGCCAAAATGACAGCGAACAGCTGACAAATTTTTGAGTGAAAAGTTGTGAACGCAGCAAATTGTGCTTCTATGTATGTTAAAGTTTCTTTGACCAAGGCGACTTCGAGATTAAATCAAGTACGATTATCGAGCTTTAATCAATATCTAACATTTTTAATCCATCTGAGGGATCAAATCGAGCTCGAATAACAATATAAAATCAATCCCGTGTGAGCTAAAGTCGAGATCAAGACAAGAATTCGGGGATTGAAAAATCCGTCCTCAACTCAATACTTTTCGTAATTGGTTTGAGAAAATCCGGGCATGACCGACTTCTGACATTGTTTGGGATTGATTTTAGCTAGGATATCTCGGATTTTTTATTTCTGTATAGGTACCGCAAAACATCTGAAATTCTGCAGAGACTCGGTAAGGTTAGAAAGTCTTAAGTTCAATTCCCGGATCTGTTCCTTTGCATATTGACCTTAAGGTTTTGGTCCGAAGCTTGGTTCATCGATTCTTAGATTGTTAAGACATTTTTTGGAACAATTTTGGGAGGTTAACAATATAGAAGGTTGGTTTCAGGTTCCGGTTCGATAAACCCCAAAACCCGTACCGAGCTGGTTCTTCGGGTTTCGGTTTAGGACCTGTTTGCAGCCTTGCAAAAAACATTCGATAGCTCGTGTCCAAAAAGTATTTGGCGAAAATAAAACAGAATCTTTAAAAGGAACAGAATCCGAACTGAAAGTGTTTTTTGTTCGTATTTGGGGGTCATACAGGATCTCGAAAAATCCATCGGTGCCACAAAACGCCAAGAGATTTAATTTCCCAATTCGAAAGTCTAGTTAAAAGGATTGTGTATAAAATTGTGGTCTAACTACCACAACTGGGTTGCGTCTCTGGCAAACAACTTATACAAAATGTCTAGACTGATAAGGGAAGGGGTGCGGCTTTAAGTCTGGGATCTTGGAATTTCCTTTATAATTGGATAGATTACTTCAAAACAAACTGATCTGGCCAAATGTTGGGTTATTTTAATGCCAACTCCTTGAGATATCGACATTTTTTTTTTAATAAGCATTTTTTAAAATTGCAACATCTCGGGAACCAAAGTAGCTAGAGACATGAAATAAATTGCCAGTGAGAAAAGATTTATCAGAGTTTTTGAAAATGAAAAAATTGGTGATATACACTGAAATTATTTTCCGGTATAAATAAAAGAAAAATATTATGGGATGGTTTTGATAGTTCGCGTTGGACGCCACCTTAAAACTTTTCCTTGAATTTCCCCCAACCTTAAAGCCAATTAGGAGAAAAATTCTAAAATGTAAACTCGGTTATTTCGTTTATATTATTCACTCATCATCTTTACTATTTTCGTTTGTAACACAAGTTTACCTATACAGCATTTCTATATTTAGACATAGACACTAGACACTATTATATTTGCAGCTTATATGTCTCGAGTAAACCTTGAATTTTATTATTGACTTGCTCATTTTACCGAATGATGCATCAATAGTTTTCTCCCGTTCAATCCTTATTCAAGATTTTAGTTAGGTATGAGATCCAGAAATGATATCCAGAAAATAGTACATTCAGCTCAACTTCAGTGTATATAAGAGATTTCAAAAGCGATAATGTATTTAATTTACTTAAAAAAATTTTTCTTCCGACATAACTGTCTTTCTAAATTTCTTCAGATAAAGAGTTTGGGGTGTGCATAAGATTTTTTAAATGTGTTAGGTCAAAATAAATTTTGATGTTTAACATGACTAGGAAGAACATTTTACGCTATTATTAATATATACTATTAAACATTAACTGTTTGGACGAAACAAAACAAATTTTTTCAAAATAATAATCGTAAAATTACAGACTTGTTTCGTGACTATGATTGAACTACACTTGGCGGCCCTAAAATTATATATTTTGTATTTGCTAACTGGGGTTGGCTTACTTATTCGGTTTGGTTGGTTTGCCAGCCTTTGGAAGATTTTACCAAAATTTATTATTGAAGTATCAATTTATTATCAAAACATTAATAATTTAATTAATTTACCATTAACCAAGATTCCAAATTTAAAGGTAGTTGTTTATAAAATTAATCAAAATCACCCTGCAAATTACAAGAGGTTTGCTACCAACCGAAAGAAATTTCTGTTTCACCTAAGAATTGCAATATTACCAAAATAAGAACAACCAATAACATACAAAGCATTTTCCAAAGAATGAAAGATATTGTATTAAAGAAGTATTTCTATATACTTTTTACACTTGAAATAATTGGAACTTATCGATTGCTGACCAAGCTTGGCAATTCTACCGGAAGCTTTTGACCAAAGGAAACGGCGCCCTTTCTCAAATAATTATTTTTTTTTACTTTCCAGTGCACCGACGGAAATTCCGTAATTAAATTCATTAGGAGAAACAAAATAGCGACGGCGCCAACTTTGTTCTGTGCATGGTTAAATACATTAGATCAAGGGCGTAGCCAGCTTTCTGAAAAGGTAGGGGCAGCATTGCCTGAACGATTCTTAAATATTTCTTAAATTATATTTTTCAACATTAAATAATTAGATCAAGATGCAATTGATATGAAATGAGAAACAATCTTCAAAATAATAGCGGAAAACTTAAGATATAAATGAAAACGTGCATTTTCCGGGGCAAAATCTATGATTAAGGGGGGCAGCTACCCCCATGCCCCCCGGCTACGCCCTTACATTAGATGTCTGCATCACCCACACTCGTTTCGTAGCCAAACCTAACCTATCTCTACATTTTAAACGTTCAAAGTACGTACATGCATGCATATAGATAATTGGAATGAAAGGAGATACGCACCGAAAGCTGTGGCTGTCCTTGCTCCTGCAGATTCTGTGGTTGAACGTGGCGGGGTGGTTCATATTGCGCTGCAATCTGTGCGGCTGCCGTTAGTCCTTGTGCTTGTCCGGGGCCAGGACCTGGACCGACTGCCTGTGGCGGCGGTCCTGGAACATATACCGGATGGGGTTGTGAATATGATGGCC